>JADLZN010002647.1:0-258894 GCA_018155175.1 Sinocyclocheilus anophthalmus | reverse complement strand
TATACTCACCAAGCTGCATTTATTTGATACTGTAAAATCAGTAATATTGCGAAATATTATTACAAATTAAAATAACATTTCTATTTGAATATATATTAAAATGTAATTTATTCTGTGAGGCAAAACGATTTGAGCCTAATCACTCCGTCAGAAATCATTAATATGCTGATTTGCTGCTCAATAAATATTTCTGATTATTATCAATTTTGAAAAAGGTTTTTTGCTTAATATTTTTGTGGAAACTGTGTTTTTTAATGAATAGAAAGTTCAAAAGAACAGGCATTTATTTGAAAAAAAAAAGAAGGGTTGGCAATTATCAATGTCTTTACTGTTCAATTTTGATATGAGGCATTTATGATGACTTAAGTACCCTTTCTTCAAATAAAAAACCTTACTGACCCAAAACTTTTGAACCGTAATGTGCATGCATGATTTTTCACATGTTTTCTCCACCGTGATCCGTACATTAAAACTACATAATTACAAATTTATCCTAAAAAAAAAAAAAAAAAAAATTATATATATATATATATATATAAGATATCTTCTTCCTGTTGCTGTTGCAATTACAAGAGAGATACACTACGTTCAAAAACCTTAGGGGGCTGGCTGATTCAGAAAATGTGAACATACTCTACACAAGGATGTGAACAGACAAAGTATTCAGCTTTATTGATATACAATTTTGTTGCGTTCTTACGTTTGCAAAAAATGGCCACATAACAGTGTTAAAAAATGTATAAAGGCGAAAAGTCAATCGAAAATAAAAATTGTATTATACTTATCCTTTGCATTCCAAAACCATCTGGCTTTCTTCATGGAATAAAAGAAGATATATTATTTTTGTCAGTTACAGTAAAGCCACGGGGTAAAATGTTTGTACACTGATTTTCATTGTATGGATAAAAACATACCACTGAGACATTCTCAAAACTATCCTCTTTTGTGTTGCTGCAAAAAGAAAGTCAAACTAGCCCTTTAAAATCACTAGATTCAAAGTGCGCTCAAATGTAGCATAATCTCTAGTACGTCGGTGCCCTCTTGATCAGCTCGCTGCCAGCCAGAAAGTAATGGTCTGATGCTAATGGAAAGTCAGCGAGTAATCTCTCATTGAATTCTTCCCATCAGTCCAGATTCATATCAGCCCTGTCCACACAACGCTGAAGGTCACACCTGTGTCATCAGAGTTGTGGCACCATAGCAAACTCTGGATCCATCAATCTTTCCTGAATTAAACCTCCAGTGGCCAAATTGACATTTTGGTAATGCTTAATCACTCTGGCATTCTGGGAAGGTTATCTAGGACAGAACACTTCCGGAAAAGGCTGTGCAGGTGCTCCATGCAAGCACGTCTGTTGCACAGTATGGTATATAAAAAGAGCTCCACTCCAACTTCTACAGTAATTTCACACTGCAACCAATGTCTTCGTTCAGAGACCGAGCTTCCTGGATAGTTCCCAAGACCCAATTGCATGTTTTTTTATGCCTCTTAGTTGAAAGACCCGATCAAATCCTGCAAATACTGAAAGTAGGAACAGCAGACCATATAATAAAAACAAAATGGAAAAGAGACAAGTGTTTCTGTCAAGGAGAAGTCACCTGTTGGGTAATAGCATGCTGTTCTAAAATTTCACATCTGATTTATGTGATCTCTGACCCAATTACAAAGAAATCTCCAATAGCGCCAAATGCATTTACAGAGTGCCATTCGAGCACATCTGAGAACGGCCAATCTCAGTTCATTTTTCTCGCCTGCACAGAAGAGAATTTGAATCCTTGTCAACAAAGCCAGCCTATCATGCACCATCAAACATGCATGTTTAAACAGTTTACTTCCCTGAAACAAATACATAATATCACGACTAGCAGACCTATGAGCTCTTTATATATCATAGCATCTTTATCTGAATGCAATATGAGCTCAAACAAGACTTTTACTACAAGATATTTGGAAAGACAAGTAAACAATTTAAATTGAAATCTTCACCTAAATTATGTTTTCTATATGAGAAAAAAAAATTCATATAGGAGATATATATTTCAATCAATCAAAAATCCATATTTTGTCTCAATTAAAGTAGCCCCTACTGCTGAGTGTTTATTACAACAGTTTTCCACATTTTGGTAACAGGATTGCAAAAATTTCAAAGCGCGCAGAAAATGAAGAGAAAATTAAAGCAGTGAAATATAATTTCTTCTGTATCGTGACGTACATGTTGAAAAAACCCATTATAAAAACCAATACAACAAAAACTTAAAGGAACCAGCGGCAAATTGATGTCACGGCTCTAGCACTCCATAACTGGAGAAGTCTGGCAAAAAAAAAAAAAGTAGAAAATTGAAACATATACAAATTATTCACAATCATCAAAATGCATTTAAAAAGATAGGGTAAAATTTAATTTCATGTTCACTTACAGCAGTTTATATAAAACTTTTGTGATTGGTTGACCATCAATAAATTAAATTTTTTTTTTTTATGGAAAGTAAAACATAAGCGGTTTCAGTCTTTCAAGGTTATTCTTCTCAGGAACAATCATGAATGTTGAACAGTGAGGTGATTGTGGCGTTCCAGTTGAATTTAAACAAATGCACAGTTTAGAAGCAAACTGTAAAATTTGGAGATGGTAACACTTACAATATCTATCTATCTATCTGTCTATCTAAATATCTATCTGTCTATCTGAATATCTATCCGTCTCTGAATATCTATCTATCATCTATATCGATCTGGCTGTCGTCTATACGTCTGAATCATTACTGTTCTGTCTGTCTGTCATCGATCTATCTGTCTTGCTGTCTGCTAATCATTATCTGCCTGTCTGTCATCATCTGTATTTATCTGTCTGTTTTGGCTATCATTGTCTTATCTATCTATCTGTCTGTATCATTTATCTGTGGTCATCATTTATCTGTCGTTTGTCTATACTGTTCTATCTACTATCATCTACTATTGTCGATCGTGTCTGTCTGTCTCTCATTTATCGTCGGTAGTTCGTCTATCTATCTGTCATTTATGGCTGTTTGTCTATCATCTTCTTCTATCTATCTATCGTCGTCTCTCATTTATCTGTCTATCTGTCATATCTGTGTGTCTATCTATCTGTCTATCTATCGTCTATCTGTCTGTCTGTCTGTCTATCTATCTGTCATTTATCTGTCTGTTTGTCTATCATCTGTCTCTATCTACACTGTCTGTCTTCATTTATTCGGTCACTTATCTGTCGTTTCTATTTCTGTTCTCTATCTATCTATCTATCTATCTGTTATCTATCTGTCTGTCTGTCTGTTGTCTGTCTCTCTGTCTCTATTATCTATCTGGCTGTCTATCATCGTTCATCTACTGTCATTCGTCTGTTGTCTATCTCGGTCTCTACCTATCGACATCTGTCTGTTGGCTATCATTTATCTTCTGTTTGTCATAATCGTCTTCATTATCTATCTATCTGGTCTGTCTATCATTATCGGTTGTCTATCATTATCTGTCGGTGTCTCTATAGGGCTCTATCTATCTATCGGTCTGTCTATCATTTCTGTCTAGGTCACTTAGCGTTGTTTGTCTATCATCTGTCGTCTATCTAATCTATTAATCGATCTATTATCGTCTAGAGGTGAGGTCTGTCTGTTGTCTCACTGTCTTATCTATCTATTCTGTCTGTCTTCATTATCGTCTATCTGTCCACTCTCTGTATGTTGTATATCAATCTGTCTTACTAGTCATCGATCTACTCGTTATCTATCTGTCTGATCTGTCGATTTGTCTATCCTCTGTCTATATATCATCTATCTGGTCGGTCTGTCTATATATCGTCTGGTTGTCTATAGTCATCTGTCTCTTTCTTGCTATCTATCTATCTATCTGTCTGTCTATCATTTATCTGTCTGTCTATCATTTATCTGTCTGTCTGTCTATCTGTCCTCTATCTATCTATCTGTCTGTCTGTAATCTATCCTGTCACTTATCTGTCGTTGGCTATCTCTGTCTGTCTGTTTATCTATCTGTCTGTCTGTCTATCATTTATCTGTCTGTTTGTCTATCATCTGTCTCTATCTATCTATCTATCTAAGTCTCTATCTATCTATATATCTGTCTCTATCCATCTATCTGTCTGGTTGTTATCATGCTATATCTATCGATATCTGTATGTTGTCTACATCTGTCTGTCTTTAAGCTGTTGTCTATCTGTCACTTATCGTCTGTTTGTCTAATCATCTTGTCTCTACATCTATCTTCTGTCTGCTATCATTTTCTTTCTGTCTGTCTGTCTATCTGTCTATCATTTATCTGTCTGTCAATCTTTCAAGGTTATTCTTCTCAGGAACAATCATGAATGTTGAACAGTGAGGTGATTGTGGCGTTCCACAGTTGAATTTGAACAAATGCACAGTTTAGAAGCAAACTGTAAAATCTGGAGATGGTAACATTTACAATGAGACATGCATCTATTTAAATCATAGAAAGCATTAATAATCCATTATTTTACAAAAACAACCACCAAAGACTACACAAAACAAAATATTTTACAATCATTTTGATGGGAATATTGAAAAATTCTTCCCATTCTCAGAGCTGAGAGACAGAGTGACTTAAAACTCCAGTGAGCCGCCTAACTAGTAGACAGCATTTTGCAGGCACGTGCAGCATTTTTGGGCATGACTTTGGTCATTTTCAGCTGACTCGGAACGGACAATGATGACTAATTATGCTGTCGAGTTAGACAGGGCAGTAGATATTGCAACACAGCAGGAATGTGAGCTCGCGTCCGCCTTTTCCAAACTTACGCCGTTCAGAAATACTGATCCAAACTAAAGTTACACTGAATCTACAGCTGGCACACACTGGTACGTGTTAGCTCTACAGCTTCAACAAGAGGTTATCAGCGCTGTTCAAAACCAATCGTCGTCACTTTCCTGACATTTGTAGTAAAGAGTGAACTCACCCCATTTTCACACAAGTAACTTAACAGTGAAATTCAACCACTCCGGCTTTTGTCCACACCTGATCCACGCAGGGTCGGTTTCGGTCCAGTCTCTACTGTTTATATGGCGATAACCATACAGCAATGTAAGTGTCAAAACAGTTGTTGTGCTTTGTTTGCTCCGTTATGGAGTGTTTTTATGGAAATATCCAACACTCTCCTTTGTCTAGTGTCTCTGTTGGTTCTCGGTTTCTCGTCCTCATAGTCCTTTAGTTTCTCTCCGACGGCCTCGCTATTTCCACGCTTCTGAAAAGCACGAAATAAGCGTGCAGTTCTGCTCTTATGTTTCGCTGAGTCCTCATAGTCACATTTCTCAAGTAATCTGCACCCACTGAAATCTACAGCGTTCACTCATATTGACCTACTCTACTCCTGCATGCTAATGTGAGCTGTTGCCCCCTGCTGGCCGCGGGACGCAGGAGACCCTTAAACTGAAGCTGGTCGCTCTTATGTCCACAGAACCACCTCTTTATCATGGACTCCATCTTTCCATGAGAGAAACAAAATGGTGTTTTATGAAGCTAATATGATTACAAAAAACTATCTATCTATATATCTATCTATCTTCTGACTATTTTTATCTATCTATCTATCTGTCTATCTGGCTGTCTGTCTGTCTGTCTGTCTTTCTGTCTGTCTGTCTATCTATATCTATTCTGTTTGTCTGTCTGTCTATCTATCTATATATGTCTGTCTGTCTGTCTGTCTGGTCTGGGTATATCTATCTGTCTGTTGTCTCTGTCTGTGTCTGTATGTCGGTCGTCTGTCTGTCATCTTTCTGTCTGTCTGTCTGTCTGTCTAGCATCTATCTGTCTATCTATCTAGCATCTATCTGTCTATCTATCTAGCATCTATCTATCTATCTATCTATCGGTTGTCTGTCGTCTGTCGTCTGTCTATCTATCGTCTGTCTGTCTGTCTGTTTGTCTGTCGTCTGTCTGTCTGTCTGTCATCTGACTCTGTCTATCTATCTATCTATCTAACTGTCTGTCTATCTATCTATCTGTCTGTTTGTCTGTCTGTCTGTTCTGGTATCTGTCTGCTGTAGGTCTGCTCTAGATCTATCGATCCTATCTGTTCTGTGTCATCAATCTATCTATCTGCTGTTGTCTGTTCTTCTGTGTCTATTCTGTCTGTTCTGTCTGGCGTCTGTATATATCTATACTATCTGGTCGTCTACTATCTATCTTCATCTCTGTCTGGCTGTGTAGGTTGTTATCATCAAGCGGTGAGGAAAATGCGTCAGATATTTTTACGTGAAGTGTAACATTGGCTCAAGTACAAAGTTATCATAGTAAAATGTATTTTCTTAAAGGATGTAAGTGGTGGCGACTGTCTAGTTTACTATTAAAAATGTACTGGTTTATCTGTTGTCTGTGTCTATCTATCGTCTCGTCGTGTCCATCTATATTGTCTGTCTGTCTGGGTCTGTCTGATTCGGGTCTATCTCTATCTATCTGTTGTAGATGCTGTATCTATCTGTCTTCTATCTATCTATCTTCTATCTATCTATATATCTATCTATATGTTTGTCTGTCTGTCTGTCTGTCATCTATCGATCTATCTATCTATCTGTCGTGCTGTCTGTTGTCGTGTGTCTATCTAGCTATCTGTCTGGTGTCTCGGTCTGTCTGTAGTGTCTGTCTGTCTGTCTGTATGTCATATCTACTATAGGCCTGTCTGTCTACTATCTGTGCTATCTGTCGTTGTCTGTGTCTTCACTATCTATCGTCTGTTTGGTCTGTATGTCTGTGTCTATCGTGGGTCGGTCTGTCTGTTTCTAGAATCTATATATCTATAGTTGTCTTCATTTATCTATCTTCTCGTCTGTTGTCTGTCTGTCTGTTATTCATCAAGCTGTGAGGAAAATGCGTAATTATATTTTTACTTGAAGTGTAACATTGGCTAAATTAACAAAGTTATCATTCAGTAAATGTTTTTTTTTCTTAAATGGATTTACAGCGGTGGCTAATGTCTAGTTTACTATTAAAATGTACTGTTTATCTGTCTGTCTGTGTCTATCTATCATCTATCTGTCTGTCTGTCTGTCTGTCTATATCTATCTATCTATCTGGTCTGTCTGTATGTCTGTCTGTTGTCTGTTTTATCATCTATTCGATCTTATATATGTCGTCGTCTGTGTTGTCATCTATCGTCGATCTGTCTGTCTGTTCTGTTGTCATCATCTATCATCGTCGGCTGTCGTATGTATGTGTCTATATATCTGATCGAGTCTGTCGTCTGTCTGTGTCTATCTACTGTATCTATTGTCTGTATGTCTGTGTCTTTATATCTGTCTATCTTTCTGGGGTTCTGTCTGTATAATTATCTATCTGCCTATGATATCTAATCTGTCTGTCGTCTGTCTGTCTTTCCTGTCGTATATATATATATAGCTATCTGTCTGTCTGTCTGTGTCATTATCTGCATCTATCTGTCGGTCTGTCGTGGATCTAATATATCTGTCTATCTGTCGTCTGTCTAATCATCTGTCTGTCTGTCTGTCTGTCCTACTATCTATTATCTAGCTATCGTCTGTCTGTTGATTTGTCTGGCTGTGTATATCGATCTTCTGTCTGTCTGGCATTGTCTATAATCTATCTATCGTCTGTCTGTTGTCTGTTGTCTGTCTATCGTCGATCTTCTATCTGTCTGTCGTCTGTTCTGTGTCTATCATATATCTACTATATATATACGTCTGTCTGTCTGTCTGTATGTCGGTGTCTATCATCTATCTATCTGTTGTATGTCTCTGTCTGTCTGTCGGTCTGTTTCAATATCATCGATCATCTGTCGTCGGTATGATATCTCTCTACTATTATTACTAGCTATAATTATCTATCTATCTGTATGTTTGTCTCGTAGTTGTCTGTCGTGTATATACATCTATCTATGCTACGATATGTCGTTGTCTGGTCAGGTCATAAGTCTCTTATCTATCTGTCTGTCTGTATGTCTGTATCTGTCTGTCTGTCTGTCCATCTGTCCATCTATCTATCTGTCTATCTATCTGTCTGTCTGTCTGTGTCGTATATTCGGTCTATTTTTTGGCTGTCTGTTTCTACTATCTATCTGCCTATCTATCTATTTGTTTGTCTGTCTGTCTATCTATCTATCATCGATCTATCTGTCTGTCTGTCTGTGTAATCTATATGTTATGTCTATCATCGTCTGTGGTGTCTATCTATCTGTCTATCTGTTGTCTGTTCTCGATCTGTAGTATATCTATCTATCAATATATATCTACGGTCTGTCGTCTGTCTGTGTCTATCTATCTATCTGTCTGTCCGTCTGTCCATCTATCTATCTATCTATCTATCTATCTATATGGCTGTATGTCTGTCTGTGTTGTCTATTGTCTATCTATCTATCTGTCTGTCTGTCTGTCTGGTCTATCATTAATCTACCTGTCGGGCTGTCTGTCTGTGCTGTCTGTCTGTCTGGTCTTCTCATCTATCTATTATCTATCATTATCTATCTGTCTGTGGTCTATCTATTATTCTATCTTCATTTATTATCTATCTGTCTGTTGGTCTGTCTGTCGTTGTCTGGGTATATATCTATCTATTATCTATCTGTATGTCATGTGCTGCTGTCTGTCTGTGTTCTATCATCTATCTATCTATCTATCTGTCTTTCTGTCTGTCATCTATCTATCTATCTATAATCTGACTATCTGTCTGTCTGTCTGTGTCTTTCTGTCTGTCTGTCTGTCTATCTTCTATTTTCTTTCTGTCTGTCTGTCTATCATCTATCTATCATCTATCTATAATCTATCTATCTATCAATCTATCTATATGTCTGTCTGTCTGTAAATCTATCTATCTATCTATCTATCTGTCGTCTGTCTGTCTATCTATCATCTGTCTATCTATCTATCGTCTGTCTGTCGGTCTGTCTGGCTATCATATATATATCGTCTGTTGTCTTTCGTCTGTTGTGATCTATCTGTCTGTCTATTAATCTTGTCTGTCTGTGGTTCTATCTATCTGTCCTATCTGTCTATTATCGTCTGTCATCTATCTTCTATCTATCTTATATATCTATCTATCTATTCTGCTGTCTGTCTGTGTCTAAGCTATCTATCTGTCTGTCTGTTGTGCTTCATCTATTTCTATCTATCTATCTATCGGTCTGTCTGTCTGTCATCTGTCTTCTTCGTCTAACTATCATTCTGTCTGTCTGTCTGTGTGTCTATCATCTATCTATCTGTCTGTTTGTCTGTATGTCTGTCTGTCTGTCTATATCTATCATCTATCTATCTATCTATATATCTGTGTCTATTATCTCTCTCTCATTTATCTATCTATCTGTTGGTTTGTTTCTGTCTGTCTGTCTGTCTGTGTCTATATCTATCTATCTATCTATCATCATTTGTCTGTCTGTCTGTCTGTTCGATCATGATATTTCTTTCTGTCTGTCTGTCTGTCTGTATATTGTCTATCTATCTGTCTATCTGTCTGTCTGTCTAACTGTCTATCTGACTGTCTGTCTGTCTGCCTGCCTGTCTGTCTGTCTATCTATCTATCTGTCTGTCTGTCGTCTGTCTGTCTATCTATCATCTGTCTATCTATCTATATATCTATCTATATATCTATCTATCTATACTGTCTGTCTGTCTGTCTGTTGTCTAGCATCATCTATCTGTCTATCGAGCTATCTATCTAGTCTATCTATCTATCTATCTGGTGTCGTCTGTCTGTGTATATTATATGTATATCTGTTTCTGTGGTTCTATCTATCTGTCTGTAATCTATCTATCTCTATCTATCTATCTATCTATCTATCTGTCTGTCTGTCTGTCTGTCTGTGTCTATCTATCTATCTGTCTGTCTGTCTGGGTCTATCATCTATCTATATCTGTTCTGCCTGTCTGTGTCTATCAATGATTAATCTATCTATCGTCTGTCGGTATGTTGTCTGTGTCTATAATCTAATATATCCGTCTGTTGGTCTTGTCTGTCTGTCTCGTCTGTCTGTCTGTCTGTCTGTCTGTCTGTCTGTCGGTCTATCTGTCTGTCTGTCTGTCTGTCTTTCTGTTTGTCTGTCTATCTATCTATCTATCATTTATCTATTTATCTATCTATCTGTCTGTCAGTCCGTCCGTCCATCTATCTATCTATCAGTCTGTCTGTCTGTCTGTCTGTCTATTCATCAAGCTGTGAGGAAAATGCATAATTATATTTTTACTTGAAGTGTAACATTGGCTAAATTAACAAAGTTATCATTCAGTAAATGTTTTTTTTTCTTAAATGGATTTACAGCGGTGGCTAATGTCTAGTTTACTATTAAAATGTACATCATAACCATGGTAACACTTTAAGGGATGTCATTCTGACACTAGTGATTGGCAGCCATATCACCCTGCAGCCCAAGACTGGTTGCCCACTGAAGCTAAGCAGGGCTGAGCTGGTCAGTACCTGGATGGGAGACCTCCTGGGAAAACTAGCTTGCTGCTGGAAGAGGTGTTAGTGAGACCATTAGGGGTGCTCACCCTGTGGTCTGTGTGAGTCCTAACACCCCGGTATAGTGATGGCGACACTATACTGTCAAAAAGCAGCGTCTTTCGAGGATGAGGAAATTTAAACCGAGGTCCTGACTTTCAGGGGTCATTTTAAAAATCCCAGGATGTCCATCCTGGCCAAATTTGCCCATTGGTCTCTGACCATCATGGCCTCCTAACAATCCCCATATCTACTGATTGGTGGGACGAGGAGATGAGGAGATGCCCCCTGACAATGTGAAGCGCTTTTAGTGCCTAGAAAAGCACTATATAAAATGTAATAAATTATTATTATTATTATTATAAAAAATTTCACGTAAGCATAGTGATCCATTTGTTGGCCCTATTTGTAAGTTAAATAATTTATTTCTGTTTTTTTTCTGTTTTATCCCACACTCTTGCTTTTTCTTTTTTAATCCTTCTAGGTTCTGAGGAGGTGGAGTTCTTCATCTGTGATTAATTCCCATATCCTGAACATTAATCTGAACATTGCACAGAATCACAAACAAAGGTACTTTTGTGAAGATGGGGCAGCAGCGCTTCGCTTTGAGACAGCGAATGTGCAGCTACAGCAAGATGCTGTTCTAACTAAACTCTGAAACAATTATGAATTGAATTTACTTCATTTTTTGTAAGGTAAGTTGTTGCAAGCGATTTAATTTAGCTACATTTAAATAAACTAATTTTGTTGAAAGTTAGTCAACTAAATTTATTTAAATGTAGCTAAAATAAATTGATTGTAACCCCTTACCTTAATTTTTTGTAAATTCAATGAATAATTTTTTTTTCGGTAAACACATTCCATATTCTGTCACCAACACCTAAAGCAATGTCTCTCTCAAATAATTAATACAGATCATACAAAAACTTTTTTAATGCAATTTTCACTTTTTTGTTACCCTGTTTATGAACCCTCTCAGAAAAAAGTAGGTACCGAAGAACATCTTAAAAGTACATCTTTGTACCTTATTTACCCCTGAGGAGTGCATATTAGTAGGCTACTTTTTTTGTTGTTTTGTTTTTTGAGAGTGAAAAGTATAGTTGAAGAAGTGTTGATAAAAAATTGATAAAGATAAAATGCAGTTAATCTTTAAAAAAAAAAAAAATTATAATATCTTTAATAATAAAATGTACCAAAATGTGTGGTCAGTACTTAAAAATTGTTTGTTTTATTTATTTATTTTTTAAAAGAGGGAAGAAAACGAAGTTGATTCATATTCAACTTCTTGCACCTCGGATGTGCATTCCATACAGATTTATAATGGTTTTACAGTAGCAACATAAACTGTAGTAACTATGGTTAATATACTAAAACCCAAGACTCTTGGTTTGTGATGTGTGTTTATTTAAAGCTGCAGTCCGTAACTTCTGGCGCTCTAGCGGTTAATAAACAGAAATGCATGAGTCTTGCGGAAGAACATTGTAGCCAGAGCTACATCTCTCTGTTTATGTCTATGACGAATCATGCAGGTACTGGGCTCCTCCGCAGCGGTACCTGCCCGAACCGGTTTAAATAGTCTGAATATAAACACTTATTATAGGTGTACCGTATTGATTCAGGACAAGCTAAAAGCATGGTTTGGAAAATGGATTCATGGTGTATTCGCTTATTATATATATTTTGAACATTTTGAACACAAAAAAGTTACGGACTGCAGCTTTAAATGATGTAAAAACCCCAGTGTCTGTTAGAGAGATGAATGCTCTCCTATGGACAAAAACTGTACGTATAAAAAAGTATATACAGCTTGTGTTGCTATAAAGTTATACTACAATGATAATTATATATACCTTGATATTAAGATAATAACAATACCAATATAATAAAATATTCTCATGTATTGATTGTTTAAAAAAGTTTTCTGCTTAATATTTTGGGGAACCATATTGTTTCTGAGGGAATTTCTCCGTTTTTTTCATTGAAAAAAAAGTAAAAAAAAACAAAAAAAAACGGCAGTATTTGAAATGGGCATCTTTTGTTAATTATAAACGTCTTTACTGTCACTTTTTATCAATTAAATGCATCCTTGCTAAATAAAAATATGAATTTCTTTCAAAAAATAACAGCGAACTGTGACGTGAATGTGTGTATGTGAAGAGCACAATAACGGTAACTTTATTACTAAAAACACCAATAAGCAGTATGCTTCATACATAGACATAATGAGAATCCAGAATGTGACGTCAGTGACCACAACAAAGCTTAAGAGTGAGGATGCGTTCACAACCTCAGTAACTGCTGAGAATCGCACTCTGTTCTCAGAACTGGGTTATTTCCAGTATTATTTCTCAGGTGCACTTTAAAGACAAGCTAAAGATGCCATAACTGACTGCACCTGCTTGTACAGAAGATGCATGCAGCAGATAGAGGAGCTTTGTTTAGGAGGGTTGTTTATTTGTCCCTACACTCAGCTTCTATTATAGTGATGTTTTGTCACACTCCAGGACTCGTGTTTCAAAGAACAGGCCATCTCTGTACGTGGACTCTGTGTCATTGTCCCTTGAAGTGCTGTCTGTCATGTGGAAAGGCTCTGGCAGCTGTAGCATCTGTCCTCTGTAGCTAGGATTCGGATAGCAACAGGATTTCATAGAGCTCAAGTCAGTAACTCCACCCTCTCCGTCTTCCTCCTCTTCCTCTTCAAAGACGACAAGCCCAAAGTCTTGCAGTAAAGTGCTCTGCTCAGGAGTCACGTTCTCCCTGCGTTTGCCGAGATCTTGGCGCAGCAAGAGAACGAATTCGTGCACCTCCTCTATCATCGGCCTCTGGTCCTGCGACAAAAACATGTTCTCATTTGGAATAACTTGCACTAATGACTCATGCACAATTGATTTAATTACAAAATATACTCTACATTTATTTTGCATCAAATTTATTAGTAGGTCAAGTCTATAATTTATGTAAATAGGGTGTGCAGCCCAGCTTTCCTTTACTCTTTTTCTTTGGCTGATAGCTGCTTGTAAGGTACATCAATGCAAATGCGCTGATGTTACGTGTTGTGGTTGGTATTTTGAACGCACCACAGATTTTTTTTCTGCTAACAGTGAAGGGAGATTTCAGAATTTGGGTCATTATAATGTGTAGCATATCCTGCCGTGCCTTTTTAAAATATTGAGGCTGTTTTGTTGGAAATGCTTCGATTCTTCAGTGTTGCTAACCTGCTCTTCCGGACATCTGAATTCTGCTGCATCAATCACAGGACTGGGTACCTCAGGTAACAGCTTCAATCTGTAAAGCATATTTTGAAAATAAATTCAAAATTACAAAAACTAAATTGTAATATTATAAGAACAAAGTTGTAATATTAAAAAAAAATATCAAAAAGTCAAAATTACTCGAATAAAGTAGTAGTATTAGAATAAAGTTATAGTATTACAAGAATAAAGTTGTAATATTTTGAAAATTAAGTCAAAATTATGACCGATATGAAATTAAATGGTCATAATGCAATAAAGGCAAAATGAGGAAAAACAAATAGTGGTAATAATTGGCTAAGATTTCAAGAATTAGACTCGATATGACAGTACAAGTAAAGTCAAAATTATGAGAATAAAGTCATCGTATTACAAGAATAAAGTTGTGATATTTTGAAAAAGTCAAAAATATGACCAATACAAGATTAAAGTTGTAATATTTTGAGAAAAAAAGTCAAAATGATGAGATGACGTCACTGTAATATTATATTAAAGTCATAATATTTAAAAAAATAGTCAAAATAATAACGAATAAAGAGTTTTAATTGTTTACGAATACATAAAAATGACAAGACTAAAGCGTATTTAAGAAATAAAGTCAAAATTATGAGAATAAAGTTATTTTGAACAAAAAAGTGGTATTATGGGATCAAAGTCGTAATATTTTGAGAATAAAGTCAAAATGATGAGATTAAGTCACTGTAATATATTAAAGTCATAATATAAAAAAAAAAAACTCAAAATAATAAGAATAAAGAGTTTTAATGTTTTAAGAATACATAAAAATTACAAGACTAAAGCTGGATTTTAAGAATAAACGTCCAAATTACGACCAATATTAGATTAAAGTTGTAATATTTAGAGAATAGTTAAAATTACAGCACATACAAGATTCAAGTTGCAATAATTTATGAATAAAGTCCAAATTATGAGAATAAAGTTATTTTGAACAAAAAAGTGGTATTATGTACGGAAGTTCTAAGCGGCCATGCATTATTATTTTTTTCCTTCTTGTTTTCTTGTTATAACGACTTATTTTCTCGTTATCTCGACATAACGAGAGTTGTTTTCTCGTTATAACGACGTAATTTCTCGTTATATCGACATAACGAGAAAATAAGTCGTTATAACGACTTATTTTCTCGTTATAGCGACATAACGAGTTGTTTTCTTGTTATAACGACTTGATTTTCTCGTGATCTCGACATAACGGGAGGTGTTTTCTCGTTATAACGACTTAATTTTTCGTTATATCAACATAATGAGAGTGTTTTCTCGTTATAACGACTTATTTACTCGTTATATCGACATAACGAGAGTCGTTTCTTGTTATAACGACTTATTTTCTCATTATATCGACATAACGAGAGTTGTTTTCTCGTTATAACAACTTATTTTCTCGTTATATCGACATAACGAGAGTTGTTTTCTCGTTATAACGACTTATTTCTCGTTATATCGACATAACGAGAAAATAAGTCGTTATAACGACTTATTTTCTCGTTATATCGACATAACGAAAGTTGTTTTCTCGTTATAACGACTTATTTTTTCGTTATATCGACATAACGAGAGTTGTTTTCTCGTTATAACGACTTATTTTCTCGTTATATCGACATAACGAGAGTTTTTTCTCGTTATAATGACTTAATTTTATCGTTATATCGACATAACGAGAGTTGTTTCTCGTTATAACGACTTAATTTTCTCGTATATCGACATAACGAGAGTTGTTTTCTCGTATAACGATTTATTTTCTCGTTATATCGACATAACGAGAGTTGTTTTATCGTTATAACGACTTATTTTCTCGTTATATCGAAATAACGAGAGTTGTTTTCTCGTTATAACAACTTATTTTTACGTTATATCGACATAACGAGAGTTGTATTCCCGTTATAACGACTTATTTTCTCGTTACATCGACATAACGAGAGTTGTTTTCTCAATATAACGACTTAATTTTCTCGTTATATCGACATAACGAAAGTTGTTTTCTCGTTATAACAACTTAATTTTTCGGATATCGACAAAGTTTTTTATTTTTTGTATACAATGATTGTTTGATCTATGTTGTTATAGTAACGAACTCAATCTGATGGACAGATAAACATGTGCTCTTACTGTAGCTATGTCGTGGATATTTCAGCAAATTTCGCTTCGCCTAGTAATAACGCTTACAATACAAAAATAAAGGCTGATCAATCACAGTTGATATTTCCAGAGACAGTACGCTAAAACTTTTGTTTGTGTAATTAGCATGTTTAAATGGTCAAAGCAACACCGCAAACACAGGCGGAGCGCCTTCAGGATGCAAAACTATTCTAAAATCTTTTAGAGCTGATTGGATTCAACTCACTTTCAATTTTCATTTTATTTGAAAGAAAATTATATATAATTTCTAATTTTTAGTAGTCATTATGTGCTGTGACTGATATCATGTGCGTTACAAGCTCTGTTTGAAAAGCATTCATGGGTAGCTATGTGGGTGGTTGTGTGTGTGTGTGTGTGTGGTGCTGTGTGTGTGTGTGTGTGTGTGTGTTGTTGTGTGGTTTCCACAACGAAATGTGAAAAACAAAAGATTACAAACTGTAGAACTCATGATTAAATTAGCCTATACCAGTACATATAAATCAACATGGTCTGATCAATATACATTTAATGAATAACAATAAAGATTAATAATAAGGAAAGAGGCACACTACAAATAGCCTACGTCGTTGAAGCCAGTCCTACTGTAGATAAACAGAACATCACCACTTATTAACTAACAATAATGTACCTCAAAGAAGCACAAATAGAGATATAGGTGCAAACAGAATACAGTGACGTCAACCCTGGTTTTAATAAGCAGTTATTATTTTATTACACAAAACGCGTTGGTGAAACTCATGCATCTAACAAGAACTTAATACACAAAATAGTCATATTGATTCAAGCATTTAACATTTATGAATGAATTAAATGTCAGTAGCCTAATGAACAATACTGTACAAATTACAGCGATCACGAGGTAGGTCCTATTCTACCCCAAGTGCGTACAGTAAAGTGGACATACAGTATAACCTACAACACCCCATCAGTTATATTCAAGTCAATAGTGCCACCTGTTGCCGCAGTTTAGTAACTTAGAGAACAACTTTTTTTATGACGAGATCACGAGAAAATTAAGTCGTTAAAACGAGAAAACAACTCTCGTTATGTCGATCTAACGAGAAAATTAAGTCGTTATAACGAGACAACAACTCTCGTTATGTCGATATAACAATAAAATAAGTCGTTATAATGAGAAAACAACTCCCGTTATATCGAGATCACGAGAAAATTAAGTCATTATAACAAGAAAACAACTCCCGTTATTGTCGAGATCACGAGAAAGTTATGTCGTTATAACGAGAAAACAACTCTCTTTATGTCGATATATAACGAGAAAAATTAAGTTGTTATAACGAGAAAACAACTTTCGTTATGTCGTTATAACGAGAAAATTAAGTCGTTATATTGAGAAAACAACTCTCGTTATGTCGATGTAACGAGAAAATAAGTCGTTATAACGGGAATACAACTCTCGTTATGTCGATATAACGTGAAAATGAAGTCGTTATAACGAGAAAAACAACTCTCGTTATGTCGAATAACGAGAACATAAGTCGTTATAACGAGAAAACAACTCTCGTTATGTCGATATAACGAGAAAATTAAGTTGTTATAACGAGAAAACAACTATCGTTATGTCGATATAACGAGAAAATTAAGTCGTTATAACGAGAAAACAACTCTCGTTATGTCGATATAACGTGAAAATTAAGTCGTTATAACGAGAAACCAACTCTCGTTATGTCAATATAACGAAAAAATAAGTCGTTATAACAAGAAAACAACCCTCGTTATGTCGAATATAACGAGGAAATAAGGTATAACGAGGAAAACAAGAAAGGCAAAAAAAAATAAATGCATGTGGCCGTTAGAACTTCCGTACATTATGGGATAAAAGTGTAATAATTTAGAATTGAGTTCAAAATGATCAGAAATCAAATGCATAAAAGATTAAGTTGTATATTTAGGAATGAATCAAATTTACAGAATAAAGTACTATTTGAGATTAAATTCAACGCTTATCCACCAATGCGAGATTTAAAGTTGTAACGTTTAGAAAGTCAAAATACAACAAAGGGTTATATATTTAAACGGTAATTATCGTAATATTTTGAGAATAAAGTCACAAGATAGAATGAAAAGTGCAGCAATATCAATAATATAGTTCATATGTTTTTTACAGCGACATGTGTTCTGGCATCCCTGGCAGTCGATCCCATGGCCTTGGTGGTGCTAGCTCTATGCTCTGCCAGTCAAGCTGCAGGTTATGTACAATATCACACATCTTGGCCTTCAATCAGCTGTTCTGGGTTATGGCAATCTCACCTCCTGGCAGCTACGGAGCAGATTATAGTACACAAGAGGGCAACCACGCAGACGATCAGGATGGTTTGGTCCTGCCACGATAAACCTGAATGAAATAGCAGAACACATTTGCTGTTGGCAGGTACATTCTCACACCTCATTGTGTTTCTTTGACAAAAAGCAGACAGTTCAAATAAACCTTTCAGTTCTGCATAATCATTTCTCATTTGGCAGTGACTGTGTTTCAGTACCCATTTCTTTGGAGTGTGTTTCAAAATTCACCGTTGAGTTCGGCCCATTACCAGCTTCTGTCCTTCCGGATATAGATACAGTGTAAGAGGCCCCTGGGTGGAGGTCCTTGAACAGGAAGCTGGTTTTATTTGCTGGGACTTTATGGAACTCTGAAGCAAGAGGAACAGAAAGCAAAACATTGATATGTTTGTAATGGGTTAGACTGTTTGTCATGTAAAAAACTATCTACGGCTGTGACTTCCACATAGCAAATAAATGATTAGTAATACTATAAACTTTCAGCTTACTTGTGTTTCCCTGTCCAGATATCCAAATGACATAATGCTGTAGAAATCCTTGCTGCTCCGCCACAGGAATAGAAAGCCAGCTTACCACAGCTGATTCATGTGTGACATCAGAAACATTCGCATTGGCTGGACCATTAACAGGTGCTGAAAAAAATGCAAATGTTCCGTTGTGAAAATTAGAAATCATCATGGACTATATCTATACTGAGGTCTTCATTACCTACTCTACTCTAAATAGTCTAAACAAGGGATGCACCTCATGGTACCATATCAGTTATATTTTTAATTGTTCAATATCAGACAATATTGGATATTTCAATATTTTGACATTTATTCGTCATTAAAAAAACATTAAAAGTTCATCTCTAACCTGTGGCGCTCTTTTATTATTGCCTTTCACATATTTTATTAATCATCCTAAATTCAAAAGTTTAAACACTCGAAATTCATCTGGTGAAAACTTTCGAAATCGGACATTGCATTACCATGGAAATGGTACTTTAAAACCGTTTAGTGGGCTCCTCTCCCTAGTGGGTGGTGTCAAGTGTCATATTACAAAAATTTACTGCAATGTTTTATAATCGAAACTTTTTCTAATCTTTCCGACTCTTTCTGAGTCTCAAGGTTCCATCCATATTTTGTGATAGAGGTATTGTGACAGAAATGTAGAAATTTGTGCATGAAAAATTTGTTTTATTATTTTTGGTTTTGGCTATTTTTGGTATAGCGCCTTAACACAGGAACCTCAATTTTTGTGATATCAATTTCAAATTTGGAACATAACATAGTTAGACTTATAGCTTTGATTTTACATTAAAAGCCTAACATTAGTTCCAAAGCATTCATGAACTACAACCACTTAAGTTGGGATAGTGCATCTTCACGTCTATGTTCAAATATATCAATTTTTCATACTGTACATTATAATGATTTACTTGAAGCATTTTCTGCTTCATTTTAGATTTTAGTGTTGTATTTTTACATTTTTTAAACAAAACAATATTTTTATTTCAGCCATTTATTTTAACATCGGCCATTTATTGGCTATCACATTAAAATAATTAACCAAATTTACTGGCACATCAGTCTGAACTTACCTTTCTGTTTTGAGTAAAAAGGACACATAACGGCAGTTTGAAACTGTTTATTTCTTATGGTGTGAAGAAAGTAATAATGACGTACAAAATGCTCCACCTCTGTAAGTAAAACCAGAGACAGGAGTTAGCTAATATGACACATAAATATAATGCTTTAAATTGGATGAATGGATGAATATACCATTTTTTATGTCCTTGAGCAATTTTTTGTCTGAGCTATATACGGTCCTTGGTCGGGTCTCACCGTCTTCCAGCTTGTACCATTCTAAGCAGGTATTATTATCAGCCTTGGTGATATTTGAGGGCATGTCAGAGTCGCAGTCTGAAATGTCAAAATTTCACATGAGTTTCCACTTTACTGTTTCCTCTCAAAGTGTTTTTCTCAGTTTTTCAAATAAGAAAAAACTTAAGTGGCATATTTTGAATGAGCAATTTTTAGCAACACTGAAAGACTCAGTCACCAAAAACCCCACAGCTTACACTTGCATCCTGCTGTAAGCGCACACACTCTGACACACATACTGTACCTAAAAACCCACGCTAACACTTACAGTTCAGATGTTTCACAGCAGGAATGATGAGCTGCTGTCGTGGTGAATGTCCAACCTTGTTAACTGCAATAATGGAAATCCTGGCCTCTGAATATGTTATTGATGCATTATAGGTTTGATTCATAGTTTTTTGTTTCTTTCTCTTGGTTTTGTTACAAGGCCAATCCGAGAGTCTCAGAATGTACTTTACACCCCCTACGGACTCTTTAGCAGGTGGGGCCTAAAGAAAATTGTACATTTTAGCATCATTCAAATCAAATTTTATTTATCTTCAACCCAACAAAAACATTTCTGATGTGCCTCGTTCCTTTAAAGGAACGCTCCACTATTTTTGAAAATAGGCTCATTTTCCAACTCCCCTAGAGTTAAACAGTTGAGTTTTACCGTTTTCGAATCCATTCAGCCGATCTCCAGGTCTGGCGGTAGCACTTTTAGATGTAGCTTAGCATAGATCATTGAATCGGATTAGACCGTTAACATCTCGCTCAAAAATGAAACTTGAATCTTCTGTAGTTACATCGTGTACTAAGACCGACGGAAAATGAAAAGTTGTGATTTTCTAGGCCGATATGGCTAGGAACTATACTCTCATTTCGGTGTAATAATCAAGGAACTTTGCTGGGTGCAGCACGCGCAATGATATTACGCAGCGCTTGAAAATAGGCTTATTGGAAGTTACACTCTTAAAAATAAAGGTGCTTCACGATGCCATAGAAGAACCTTTTTGTCTAAATGGTTCTATAAAGAACCTTTACATCTGAAGAACCTTTCTGTTTCACAAAAGGTTCTTTTTTTTGGCGAAATAAGGTTCTTCAGATTATAAAAAGATAAGCAAGAGATGGTTCTTTAAAGAACCTTTGACTGAATGGTTCTTTGTGGAACCAAAAATGGTTCTTCTATGGCATCGCTTGAAGAACCTTTTGAAGCACCTTTATTTTTAAGAGTGTACAGACTGGGACATTCAGGTGCTGTGTAATATCATAGCGCCTGCTGCACCTATGGTACGGCAGCAAAGTTCCTGGTGATTACACGAAACAAGAGTATAGTTCCTATTTGTATAGGAACATATAGTTCCTTTTCATTTTCCGTCGGTCTTAGTACACGATGTAACTACAGAAGAGTCAAGTTTTAAATAGGAAAAATATAGAAACTCTCTGGCATTTTTTGAGCGAGATGCTAACGGTCTAAACAGATTCAATGATCTATGCTAAGCTAGAGCTAAAAGTGCTAGCGCCAGACCCGGAGATGGCTGAATGGATTCGAAAACGGTAAAAAAAAAATCTTTAGTTTAACTCTAGGGAAGTTGGAAAATTAGCCTATTTTCAAAAATAGTGGAGTGTTCCTTTATTACTTACACCCCGAAGAGATTAATATCCCTGGTACCATTTTTCGGGTTATTTTCTACCCAGCGTATTACAGGTCGGCGCCTGATTTCTGTAGAGAGGTGACATCTGTTAACCGAATATTTTCAGATGCATGCTTTTGAAACTGCAGCATTCATTGATGGATACAGCTGAAATCAAACCTGAGGGAACATCCACCATTTGGCTCCAGTCACTCCGGAGAGCATGTATTGAGTCTTTACATAGATGTGACTTCAGTTTGGCCTGCCGCCTCAGTTGGATCTGGTAGATAGTCTGGCTCTGTAGATGTAGCATGTGGAAATCTACAAGCACATCTCAATCAGTTTTGTATATTTTGGGAAGGATGGGCACAAAATTTCAACCTCATTAGAAATACGTGACTGCAAAACCTGTTGCTCCGGTTACATTTTCCTGCACTTGTCAGATGCGGGTTTATTAAACAGCACAGTGTCACGAAAAAGCATGCCAAAAAACATGTGCACAAAATGGTTGCAATAACAGATGGATAATATGTTGCTTGCAGTAGGGATTCACAATGATGATTATGCTTAATAAATTCTCTCAGTTTATTAAGCATAATCATCTGTGATATCTGCCAGGTTATGTATCCTATCTTGCACTGGTAATAAGCCTTCGCAGTCTTTTGAAGAGTTAAAAATTAACATTTCAAATTGAAATTAATGCATGAAAATTTAATATTTCAAGAGTTTAAAATCCCCCAATCAGGCTTATTTTACTTTACCTACAGACTTTACTTAATCGTCCCAACCTCACGCTTTCCCTGGAAAAAGTACGCAAAAATAAGCATTTAAACAGTGATGAATTTAATCTTACGGAGCCCCGCACACGACATGCAAGAAAAAATAAATAAATCGTACGCACAATTTACCAATTCGTTCCCTCGATGTACTAAAACGTGCACACGATTATTATTTCATTCCCTCGATTTGCTAACTCGTGCGCACAATTTACTAATTCGTGTGCACGATTTAACCCTATTATTTTTTTCCTGCATGCCATGTGCAGGGCTCCATAGAATCTAAAATGGCTGTAATCATTTGTGTGGAAAGGAACAAAAGTTGTTGGTGTTTTACTGCCTCTAGTGTTCATTTCACTTAGAAACTGTCTATTGTATGTAAAGGTACATTTTTGCAGTTTTTGGAGTCACATATTTCCAGTGAGCCTAGGTTGCAACCTTCAAATATTAAGATCGTTTAAAGGGGTCATACATAACCATTACGTTTTTTATTCGAGTTTTTGCACCAAAAACTGTAGGTGCTACACAAAACCAGAATTGATAACCCGTTCCCACATTTTACTCTTTAGATTTAGTTTTATAGGCTGGAATGTACAGTGTTGACATACTATTCTTACTACTATTTCTTATTGAACTAAAATCATATAAAAATAAAAAAAAGTGAGTTCTGGAAATTACAGAATGTTTTCATAGTACATTGAATTCTTTTATTTAAAAAAGAATTTAAAAAAACATTATTTTTTTAATAATGCATTTTGAATATGTCATTAACTCCTTTTTTATAAACACAAGGACAAATCACTGTTCAGACCATTCAGACTACTTTATTTCTGCACATGTGTAATTTGTATTAAAAGAATAAGGACTCTAACCTTCAATAGTGCTGTCCTTAGTTTCAAATGTTGTCTACAATCGGAGAACATAATATTAGCAAAATAACTTTTTTGCTAATTTATTAAATCTTTAATAAAGATTTTCCGAAACGTCTTACATTCTGCCATTCAGAGTCCCTTTCTCTCCATCTGATCTCATATATAGCACCTCTGTTATCCTTCGGTTTGTCCAGTGTGAGATTCAGGATTCCAGCTGACCTTTTCATGCTGATAATCTGAGGTTTACTGTATTTGACTGTTGGCAACATAAGTATACATTAGCAAAATGTTACGCTGCATTGATTTCTGATCCCACCATAAGTATTGGCCCTCATTAATCTAGTATAAACCTACCCATGCATTCAAGGATGACTGAGATTTTGCTAGAGTTACAGGTGAGGTTGCCCACTTGTGTCTGTACCCATATGTCTGTCGTTCTTGACGGGATTCCTAGTTCCTCCAAGAGAATGGTTACCTGTGCTGGTTTGCTGCACTTCACATGCGTACGAAAACTGTTTTTTTCAGCGTCCCTGTGAAAGTTAGCTTTATGATGACTGACATGCATTTTCAAGCCTCAGTATCTGTTAAACCCAAGTTTTTTACACACAGTCTTTCATAGGTTTACACTTTCTTGCAACTATGAAGACAACATGATTTGTTTGTGTTACTTTCATGCCTTGTGTTGGTTGAACTCACCATATATGGAGAGTGTGTGTTTGACTCTTCCCAGGGTTTCTCTCATCCCATTCACAAATGAAGTCCTCTTCTGGTCTAGTTGAAGTTTTGTAACAGTGTGGACTACTTGTAGGCACACATCGTGCTGCTTTAAGAACATTTAAATGATGTAAAAAACAACAACAACATCTGTACTGTTGTACAGATGTACAGTAACATCTGTACTGTACAACATCTGTATGCTACACACACAAGGCATTTGTCTTGGGGACAGGAGCTTTCACGAAAAAGTATAGACATATATATATAGATTATGTGTGAATAAAAAAAACAAAAAATACAATAATGAAAAAGACAATTACATTTAAATAAAATACAATGCATTAATAATTTTTTTTAATAGTTTTTGAAAGAAGTCTCATTACTTATTTGATCAAAAAAAATCTTAAGATCAGTAATACTGAAATATTATTACACTTTTTATATACATTGTAAAAATGTAATTTATTCCTGTAATGCAACGCTGAATTTTCAGCATCATTACTCCAGTCTTGACAGAAATCATTCTAATATGATTATTATTATTCTTATCAATGTTGAAACGTTTTTGCTGCTTATTATATTTTTTGGAAACCATGACAAAGTAGCATTCAAGTACTTTTTTTAAAGAAATAAATATTCATCAAGAATGTATAAAATTGATATGAAGTGATAGCAAAGACATTTTAATATTACAGAAGACTTCTACTTCATTTAAATGAAGTAGATTTTGTAGATTTAAAAAAAAAAAAATCAAGCAGTAAAAATTGTTTTCAACATAATAATGTTTTCTTATTTTGTTTTGTTTTGTTTTCTTATTTTATTTTATTTTGTTTTGTTTTTTTATTTTGTTTTGTTTTGTTTTCTTATTTTATTTATTTTTTTATTTTCTTGTTTTGTTTTGTAGATTTAAAAAAAAATAAAAAAATCAAGCAGTAAAAATTGTTTTCAGCATAATAATATGCACCAGAATGAGTTCTGAAGGATCATGTGACACTGAAGACTGGAGAAATGATGCTGAAAATTTTAAAATATTTTAAGATAGAAAACCATTAGTTTATATTTTAATAATATTTCACAACTTACTGTATTTTGGATCAAATAAATGCAGTCTTGGTGAGTGTAAGAGACGTCTTTCAAAAACATTTAAAAAATCTCAATTAGGCCTATTCCAAACCTTCGACCAATAGTGTATAACCATTCGAAGTCATCTATTTACATTTCAGTAAGTATGTGACTTTTTAAATGGGTCTGATGTAATGATAAAAACATCGTCAAAAAAGGCGCAATTTGTTTACATCCTGTGGTTTATAGTTGTTTAATGGCGGTTTAGTCAAATGGCGTTTGTAGGTTCACAGCACTGATAAAATCTACACACCATGACACAAGAGCACAATCATCTGAAATCTATATCATTACTTCCGTAAAAGTCTAGCAATCTAATCTCAATGTCATCTGCGGTGTTGTGAATGTGCTATCAGCCATGACACAAAAAAGTCAATGACATACATACCTTCAGTCAGACTGACAGAAACAACAAGCACCAGCACAGCCACTCTCATCCTCATCGCTTCTGTTCAGAAAGCTCCTCATTTGTGAGACATGGCCAATACATAGGCTAGCCAGAGTTCACGTTAACGGTCGCTGTGTCTGAAGTCATCTAGACGACAGAAAGCTGAAGGTGTTTAGTCTGTACGTACTAGTCATGCGTGTTTCTGGGGCAGAATGAAGTGCTAACTACTGCAACACCACAAACCACAACACGAAAGCAGCAGGGGAAGCTTGTCTCACTTCATGAGAAAAAACACGTTTGGTTACCTGTTACACCCCTGAATGTTGTGCCTTCACCTTCAACTGGGAACATGCTGGACGGAGATGCTAGTTGGCTTGTTTACAGATCATAAACCTAATTGTGCGAGCCTATTGACATCGCTTTCCAACCAAATCATCATTAGCCTGACGTGGGAGGCATTTAGTAAAGCGGTGCTTCAGAGTAATCAGGATTTGACCCCTGAAACCGACTCCATTTTTACATCCTCTTTTCATTTGTTAGTGTCTCCCTCTTCGTAAACACACAAACCCTTCAAAACATCATGAACTCAAAAAGAATGTAAATACTTGTAACTATGTAAATACTTTATACCTGACTTAATAAATGATGGCAAAAATCCCCTTTTACTCAAACATCACAGCAGTAATACCTGTAATGATGCCTCATAATGTCATCAACTGAACCTTCTATATTACTAATGCCCAATTATTTAAAAAAAAAAAAATATTATTTTATTTTTTTATGTATTTGTTTGTTTCTTGTGTTTTGTTTTCTTATTGTTGTTGTTTTGTTTTCTAATTTTTATTTTATTGTTTTCTTGTTTTGTTGTCTTTTGTTTTGTTTGCTTGTTTTGTTTTGTTGTGTTTTATTATTTTATTTTATTTTCCTATTTTGTTTTGTTTTATTATTTTATTTTATTTAGTTTGTTTTTATGATTTTGTTTTTTTTATTATTTTATTTTATTTGTTTTCTGGTTTGTTTTGTTTTCTTATGATTTATTTGGTTTTTCCTAGTTGTTGTGTTTTCTTTATTTATTTGTTTTTTATTTTATTTGTTTTGTTTTCTGTTTTGTTTTGTTTTGTTTTGTTTTATTTTTGTTTTGTTTTGTTTTGTTTTCTTATTTTATTTTATTTTCTTATTTGTTTGTTTTCTTATTTTATTTTATTTTGTTTTCTTATTTTGTTTTGTTTTGTTTTTCTTATTTATTTTATTGTGTTTTCGTTTTGTTGTGTTTGGTTTGGTTTTGCTTTTGCTGTGTTGTCGTTCTCTGAAATTCAGCCAGGGTTATTTATAGTGTTTTTAGATCTGGTGGATGTGTGTGTGTGTGTGTGTGTGTGTGTAACATAAACTAATACCAATAATACTAAAACTGAAACAAGAATTCATAAAAACTAACAAATAAAACTACTAAAAAACACACAAAAAAATTACTTAAACTATAAATATAAAAAATGATTCAAAATATTAATAAAAATTTGTATAGTATCTCAATTATACTAAACTAGTAACTATAGTATTTCAATGACACTGATCTCAGCTCAGTCTGTCTACGTTTCTTAAGACTACTGTAAATCCTGTGTATTTTACCTTGTCGGTAAACCTATGAAGGTTTATGTCAAACAAACAAAATGATCAGGGCAATTTGGTTTCACTTCTAATATGTGTTTGTGGGTGAGGTGAATAGGAAGGCTTCAATTTAACCGCACTTTGTGGCTACTCTTACTGTGATATTAGCTGCTTCCTGAAGTTATTAATAGTAACTGTGTAGCTAAGCAGTGAAGGTAAGTTGAGTCTTCATCTGAGAGAAGAGCTTTCCAACTTCACTAAAGTCTCTTCAGATCTTATGCAAAATTAGAACGAAAGTAGATCAAAAACCGTGCTTTTATGTCTTGTTTGTGATGAAGGCACATTTGTAAAAAAGGTCAATGGAAAGGTTTTCTGGAAATGGTGACATTCATTTTCTGTGACGTTGACTCTTGTGCAAATCTCAAAAACAAATAATAAATATATTAATGTAACTCACTTATAAAATGTTCCTATGTAAAAATAAAAAAATAAAAAAATACTAAAACATTTACAGTACGTTCCTAGCTATTACTGAAACTAAGGTTTCCATGCATGCACTGCGCTCAGTTTTGTTCTTATTATGACTGAGAGAAAGTTACAGTTCAAATTTAATTAAATTCCCAGTCATTACATATATTTCATTTTTATATTAATTTGTTTTATGTTTTATTTACAGTCAGGGCCGGATTTACGCATATGCATTCTAGGCACGTGCCTATGCTTGCTCGTCCATGGGGGGCCCAAACACAGTGAAGAGATATATAATATTTTTGTTATACAGGTGCATTTCAATAAATTAGAATGTCGTGGAAAAGTTCATTTATTTCAGTAATTCAACTCAAATGTGAAACTCGTGTATTAAATAAATTCAATGCACACAGACTGAAGTAGTTTAAGTCTTTGGTTCTTTTAATTGTGATGATTTTGGCTCACATTTAACAAAAACCCACCAATTCACTATCTCAACAAATTAGAATACTTCATAAGACCAATAAAAAAAACATTTTAGTGAATTTCCGGCCTTCTGGAAAGTATGTTCATTTAACTACATGTACTCAATACTTGGTAGGGGCCTTTTGCTTTAATTACTGCCTCAATTTGGCGTGGCCTGGAGGTGATCAGTTTGTGGCACTGAGAGGTGGTATGGAAGACCAGGTTTCTTTGACAGTGGCCTTCAACTAATCTGCATTTTTTGGTCTCTTGTTTCACAATTTCCTCTTGACAATACCCCATAGATTCTCTATGGGGTTCAGGTCAGGCGAGTTTGCTGGCCAGTCAAGCACACCAACACCATGGTCATTTAACCAACTTTTGGTGCTTTTGGCAGTGTGGGCAGGTGCCAAATCCTGCTGGAAAATGAAATCAGCATCTTCAAAAAGCTGGTCAACAGACGGAAGCATGAAGTGCTCCAAAATTTCTTGGTAAACGGGTGCAGTGACGTTGGTCTTCAAAAAACACAATAGACCAACACCAGCAGATGACATTGCACCCCAAATCATCACAGACTGTGGAAACTTAACACTGGACTTCAAGCAGCTTGGGCTATGAGCTTCTCCACCCTTCCACCAGACTCTAGGACCTTGGTTTCCAAATGAAATACAAAACTTGCTCTCATCTGAAAAGAGGACTTTGGACCACTGGGCAACAGTCCAGTTCTTCTCCTTAGCCCAGGTAAGACGCCTCTGACGTTGTCTGTGGTTCAGGAGTGGCTTAACAAGAGGAATACGACAACTGTAGCAAAATTCCTTGACACGTCTGTGTGTGGTGGCTCTTGATGCCTTGACCCCAGCTCAGTCCATTCCTTGTGAAGTTCACTCAAATTCTTGAATCGATTTTGCTTGACAATCCTCATAAGGCTGCGGTTCTCTCGGTTGGTTGTGCATCTTTTTCTTCCACACTTTTTCCACTCAACTTTCTGTTAACATGCAAAATACAGCACTCTGTGAACAGCCAGCCTCTTTGGCAATTAAAGTTTGTGGCTTACCCTCCTTGTGAAGGGGGTCAATGATTGTCTTCTGGACAACTGTCAGATCAGCAGTCTTCCCCATGATTGTGTAGCCTAGTGAACCAAACTGAGAGACCATTTTGAAGGCTCAGGAAACCTTTGCAGGTGTTTTGAGTTGATTAGCTGATTGGCATGTCACCATATTCTAATTTGTTGAGATAGTGAATTGGTGGGTTTTTGTTAAATGTGAGCCAAAATCATCACAACTAAAACTAAAAGAACCAAAGACTTAAACTACTTCAGTCTGTGTGCATTGAATTTATTTAATACACGAGTTTCACAATTTGAGTTGATTACTTTTCAACGACATTCTAATTTATTGAGATGCACCTGAAGGGATATCTTACACCAGTAAAAGAACCAAAAACCAAGAAAGACATTGAGCAATAAATATAACAAACAATAGGGTAAAAATGATCAACTATTTCCATGCCTTCCACCTTTTTTATGTACAGAAAAATCATGCTTCTTTTCCCAGTCTCCTCACAGACGCACACACAGCTTACAGACATGCACTCGCGCGTTTTTCAGTAGCGAGGTTCTTGAAGCAGTTCAACTTAAAAATTCGCTATTAGTAGACGCTGAACACTGCTGAGAGATGCACAGACGCAAGTAGGCCTATTCACATACACTTAATCTCTCTCTCCCTCTCTCTCTTTCGCTCTCTATCTCTCTAAAAGGGCATTAGCTGCCATTAATAATGCCTGCATATCAAATGACTCAAGCCTCTGTTATTAGCTCTAAAATGACGTTTTGGAATTTGCAACGGAAGGTTTGGGATGAGGTGCGTAAAACATTAGCTAGTTCAACACACTTCAGGACAGAAACATGTCAAATGTCTTGAAATAAATCATCTGAACAATTGATGTGTGATTGTGACTCCAGGCCGTTAAAATTATTAGAGAAATAATGCACTCCCGAAGTGGTTATGTGGCCATGACGCTGTGCCTATTAATGGAATGGTCTTTCTCACTTCTCAAACAAATTAAGAACTACATTCGATTCGATTTTTATTGACTGAACACATGTGCTTATTGCGATAGAAAACACTGTAACGTTTCCACTGATTAAGAAATATTTTTGTTTGCTTGGGTGGTAATATTAGGCCTATTATATTAATAGGGAAGGGGGGCCCAAAAATTTATTTTGCCTATGCCACGAAAAGTGGTAAATCCGGCCCTGTTTACAGTGTTTATGGCAGAAAATAACTTAAGCCAGAACTGATTTGACATTAAAATTCTAAATGCAGCAATTATTCTTAAATCTTGGAAATGTTTAACATGTACATCACAAATTCTGTTATCTGTTTTTTAAACTAAAACAAAATCGGTATTATCTTCCTGTTTTTGCACATATAAAGAACATTGCTGAAAATAAATAACTCAAATAAATAACTCTGGGTTTATTTTATTTAAAATAATGAAATGAATAAGATGTCGATAGATCATATTATATTTATAATTTGAGTAAAAATAAGAGGCATCTGATTTTCAGCCATATGTCGCGTTTTGTCGTCATCTCGTGGTCAAAATTTGTATTGACAGTATGTCTACCTCTATAAATACCCAAAAATATATTAAAATACATTAATACCTGCTGAATCTTGTAGGTTAAGCAGCTAAAAGTTACTAGTAGCATATTCTGAAGACTCACAATGTGATTTTCTTATATGTGACAAGCAAAAAATATAAACATGACTGTGGTAAGTATTTTGATTGACATACATGTGCTGAGAGGCCAAAACGTTCTCATTTCAGCATAAGATTCATCAAGATTATATTATTAAAAGCAAGTCTATGAATGATGATGTGTGCATAAAAATCTGTGGTCATGCTGCAATTAATCAGATTCTACTGTTGCTGTCTTGTACCACCAATATATTTTATTTTTAATCCAAAAAACAGAAGTGGTTGTGACAGTAAGTCATTCTGTGTGTTTGCTGAGTTCACTTCTGTTTATCACCGATTTATAATCAGCAAAAAAGAGAGGGAGAGGAGAAGGTAGGTCCTCATCACCATGGTAACTGAAAGACCTCAGCTCTCTCTTATTTTGCAGTCCTCAACATAAAGAGAAGAGCACAGAAAGGAAAGCCCTAAAATGTTTTCCATAATTCCTGTTTATGCTCATATCAATGCCAAGTTACTCAGCCAGAGCATTTTGAAAACTCCTACTTGATTTAAACTACATATACCCTCTTAAGGATGTGCAAGTGTTGAATTAGCTCATTGCATTGATGTCAGCATTTGTAATCAGGAAGCAATACTTTTGGTATGTGCAAATTGCATGTCTGCACGCCTGCTTTTGCAGCCAGGAAATGCAATCAGCTGATTGGACAGTGAAAACTGTAATCATTAATAACATGCCAAGGCATTGCGACAAAATATAGATATTGAAAGAACAAACCCCAGTAGTGTAGGGACAGTTTTCAATGGACTCTTTTGAGGGTTTCTGGTGTTGTTTGTTTGGTAGAGTTAATGCACATTGTTGAAGTGTGTTATGGCAAGCCATTTTAACATTTATTCCCTAAATTAACTAGAATGAATATATTATGTTACTTGTACTTATAAACGTAATTATTTTTTTAAATATTTTTATTTAGATAGGACAGTAGGTTGACAGGAAGCAAAGTGGGAGAGAGACAGGGGGGCAGGATCGGGAAAGGTCCTCAAGTTGGGATTCAAACACGTGATGCCTGCAGCACAACAGCACTGTATGTCGGCGTGCTGCCCACAAGGCTATCAGTGCCAACACATTTAAAAATGGCCTAGGACCTAAATACATTGCAGATATGCTCACTGAATATAAACCCAACAGACCACTCAGATCATTAGGATCGAGTCGGTTAGAAATACCAAGGGTTCACACAAAACAAGGGGAATCTGCTTTTAGCTATTATGCTGCCCGCAGTTGGAATCAGCTTTTTTTTTTTCCACGGGAAGAGATCAGATGTGCTAACACATTTAAAGTCCCCGTGAAATCAAAATTAATCCTGGAAAGTTTTCAAAATTGCTGGAATGTTCGAAATTTAGAAGATATAAGCATTCAAAGCTTTGCAGTTCGTCACTTCCGCCAAAATGGATCAACGATTTTTTTGACGTAACTTCATATTTCAGCTTCTCATCAAATTTTCTGACCAATCAAATGCTCTCTAAGCCGAAGCGCCCGCCCCCTACACTATAAATAGACGCTAAAGCGGCTGAGATCGGTCACTTGTTCACAGTATAGTATTTCCTGTACAGTGAATGGCACGAAGTGCACTATATAGGGGACAGGGAACGATTCAGACAGTGTAAATATGCTTTCCATTGAGGAAAAGAAGTCTGGTTTGGCGTTGTGTCACGCTATCCACCGCACCGCACACACATTCTGCTCCAGTCCAGAGACACGATAGGAGCAGATCATATGCGCGAATCGGCGCAGACCACAAAATGTATAAGACCCATTTGAATTCTACACCGAATGGTATATTTTATAATGGATGAGATGTGTGGCTATCATACCCTGTCAAACGCGGCTTTAGTTTACAGAGCTCACAAACAGCGCTGTTGCGCTAGTCAGCTGTGATATAAACAAACGCTATTGTCTATTTAAAAAAGAGGCGGGGCTGCATGATATGTCCCGCCCTGTCTTCCTGTTTCAGTTAAAATGATGTCTACACATAGAATAACGGTGTTTCAAAGCACTTCAGTGGACCTGTAAATCCAGACTCAAACACTATTGTTAGCTGTGCATTTACTGAATGAGCGCTGTGCTACGTCCGAACTGATTGCACTATATTTTGCATAACTGTTTTAATTAATTTTAAATTAATAAAGTTTTTAAATTCCTTGTTTTTATTGTTGTGATTATTTTTTATGATTATTTTAATTCCTTTTATGTAGAGCACTTTGAATTACCATTGCGTATGAAATGTGCTAAATAAACTTGCCTTGCCTAATTACTATTAATAAGCCAAACTGTCAGGATCCTGGAGTAATTCTTGTTTTTTTTCTTTGTTATGTCTTGTGAATTGTTTCACCTACTCTTGTGTTTCCTTTTGTTAGTTATAAGTGCTGTCGGCAGGCCATGAACATGTATGGGTCTCCCGAGTTGGCTGACCTGATCATGTGATCAATAAATGAGCGGCATCTGTTCCTAATTTTCTTTCTTTATATTAACTCCATTCTATTTTGTTGGCAAATCATTTTGAGCTTTTTGCTTTCTTTTGTTTTCTTCTGTGATTTGTGCTCAGACCAGTATCTATCATCACTCATCGGCTCATGTTATTTCAGTTTTGAATCTTGACTCGCCATTGGCACATAGAGAATTCCTAAATGGAGAGTTGATTTTTTTTTTCTCATTCTAGAGCTGTTTTCATCTCATCGCTCTCCTGTGGATTCTATGGTTTATTGTCACTGGAAGTCTCGTCCATGTCCATTTCATGTTTGGCATGAATGTTTTCTACCAGCTCCTTAATAACACTTATTTCTTATTTCTTCAACTTAAATAAATGTTTGTAATATTGTGACTGTGACAAATTGTACATAGTTTTTTTTTTGTGGTGCCACTTTGGAGCCCCCTACAGAAATCAGCGTGTTACCAATACAGGGCCGGCAAAATGGGGGCCAAGATGAGTGTGAAAATAGATTTTATTTATGAAATGTAATGGTTTATTTAAAAAATACAGTTGCCAATTGCATAGGCGTTCTAGCATTAATATGATGCTACTATAGCTACAATTTAGGATAGTCCTTTTCACAAAGTCACATTTTAATTGTTACATCTGACACAAACTTTCCGCGCAAGCGGTTCAACTAAGAATGCAGCACTACTGAGTCTGAGTAGCTAAAGGTATGATGAAATAATTCTTTAATGTTTAATAGAGAGCTAGATGGCCGTAGTTAGTTGATTATTTCGCTGTATTGTTATTGTTTGTTGCTGTTCAAGTTGTTCTAAATTAAAATGATGCATCTGTTAAATGGGTCGCAATGAATGTGTTATGTCAGGGAATCGGTCGCAATAAGCTTGTGTTTCATTGTAAAGCAGACTCAATTAAGTAGTTGTGGTGGTATCACTTGTCTGTATTTGTGGTAAAACTGCTGCCTAAAATCCTATGCGATTTTGTTTTATTCAATAGCTACTCTGCCATCTGTATTTGCTAAGTACCTTTTAGTAGTGTCATTCACTCAGAACGCATTTTTCATTCCACTGCGGTACTTTTCCATTGTATTTCAAACTAAATGCGCTACGGACGTTGAATGCTGCGCTCATCTCAGGTCTTTATAGAAGCTTGTCGCGCATAATACATCATTCTAAAACACGGCGCTCAAGTTAAAAGAAATTCAGCTTCTAAAATCATGTCTCTAGACCTTGTGGTTTAAAAAAAAAGACTCGCAACCAAAACACAATCTGTGTGAACCCAGTATTCTAATAGTAGCATGCAGGTTTGTTCACGGTCCGACAAATACGTGAATGGGCCACATAAGTTTTTTTTTACTTTGTGTTATGTCATCACCCCCTTTGCTTACCTCAGCCGCCCCCCATCAGTGCTGTGTACCAATAACAATGTAATAGTGACTAGTATAGCAAAGGAATAAGACTAACTGAAAAGATAAATATAAAACAACAGTAAAATAGTAAAATATAGATACAAGCTTTAATGAATAGGCTACGTGTTAAAACGGCTTGCCACACTTTTTTTTGTTGGTCAGAAGCTGCCCTGATGCGATGAAAACTAATTACATGCTTATCAAAGTAAAATGTCTCACATATATTGAAATGACAGTTTCCAGTGGTCTCTCGGGGTCTTTTGGTGGTGTTTGTTTTTTTTCCACCTGTGTGTTGAAGCACACCTCCCCTGAGCAATCACATGGGAGATGTGACCGCACCATTCAATCTCAATCATTCATCTCTCACTCGCTCTGCCTACCAGAGTCACCTTCACTTAGAAACATGACATCAACTAAAAGTGTTCCTTGAGAATTTGTCTATTTTAAGGAAGTGCCTGCACTAGTACAGCAGAAACCTCACGCTGTCGTTTGGCAGATGTTAAACGACGATGTGTAAACAGTGGGCACTTTGTGCAGTGTCGCGTGAGATCTGAAACAAGCTGCTTATTTTCACCTGATCGTGCTTCACGGGCTTCTTGGAGATGAAGAGGAGAGACAAGCTGAAAATCCCCTCCCTCACTTTGGAGTAAGCTCAAATATATATTTTTTCGTTATTCAAATGTTGGTGATGAATTATTTACTCGCGACGGGGGAAACCCCTCGGAACTGGTAAGTTGTGAGAGACGAGCGAATTTGTACAAAAGAATCCCATCGTTTATTAATTTTTCTTCCATTCCTGTGTGTTTTATGGTTGGTACTGATGTAAACTAAAGAGCGAACTATAAGTAACGAAGTGTCGCATTCACACAGTGTTTGCTGTACGGAAGAAAATTTTGTAGCAATAAACATTCACCTAATTATGGATTAAATTGATCATTTTGTGATGAGACAGAACATTTCCTTTTGTTTCATGCGCATTACCCAAACATACAGTCATGTTCTTAAACCTCAAAACCCAAAATGAATCATTTCGTTGAATGTCATGTATGAATAACAGCAGCCTATGTAGACTATACAGCTCATGGCTTCCTCTGTTTCAGCTACATGTTTGTACACTGTAGAAAATGATTGAAATTTATTTTAATGGGAAAAGAGTGCTACCGTAAAACAATCTTTACAAAACAAACATTTTAATGTATTTAAGAGCACATTATGTGTAATTTTACAGTAAAATGTATGTTTTTTTTTACACAAAAAGTATGAATTACCTTATATTAGAAAATTATATTTAAAGGGGTCATATGATGCTATTTTAAAGATCATTATTTTGTGTATTTGGTGTAACAGAATATGTTGACATGTTTTAATGTTCAAAAAACATTATTTTTTTCAAATATTGTACATTATTGTAGGTTCTCTGTGCCCCGCCTCTCTCAAACTCTTAGTTTTCTACAAAGTCCCTCCTTACGACAAGCGCAGTCTGCTCTGATTGGACAGCTGACCCACTGCATTGTAATTGGCCGAACACCGCAAGCACGCCTCGAAAATGTAACGCCCCTTACCATAATCGTGAGCTTCAGCTTTCAAAGTAACTATCAAGACAGTTAATAATGTTGTTAATTTTACCATCAGTTCAAGCCCGAAATGGCAACAGAGTCGCGTGACAGACACAATGATGATGCAGTACACAAGACAGGTGACGTCTATGATTTCTGACAGGCAGTTCACTCTCCTGTGATGTGACCCTGTTCCCCTCACACACACCACCACACACACACACACACGATACGCATAACTCCGCATTTGAACAGTCAATAGCAAATACTTCAACTAATAACAAAACATACTTACAGTCGCTGATTCAGAAGCACCAGATTGTCATTGCAAAGTCGGAATTGACCCTTTTTTTTGAATAGCCTTTGTGCACAGCCAGCCTTGTACTATTCTAGGTTCAAAAAACTGTCATCCATAAAATGCGTTGAACAAATTCAAACATCTGGGGTGTGCTGTTCTGTTGTAAATAAATCTAAACCAATGATTCCTAACTGCATCTACTTCCGGAAGGCCAAATAAAGTGCTTTTGCTTTGCACTGAAACACACAGCGTCTCCATGACATGCTGCTATCAACACTACTGCTGTTCCTCAACACAAGCCTTCTTCTTTGCGTGAACATTTGGGAGCATTATGCTAATATTTCCACATAGTGATGCAGATATGTGGGGGCGTGTTAGAACGATACGTTTAGGTAGGTGTGGTTGAATCTTAACTTTTATAAAGAATATCTCTTTGGATTTGAGACTTTAGTGTTTGCAACTTTACAGATCTTCTTTATGCACCAAGAGCTTGTAACACTCCAAAGAGAAAGGAAAACTTGAAATCGCATCATATGACCCCTTTAACAAAGTGCATGTACTTTTACAGTAAAATATTGTTAAAATAAATTTGTAAATAAAAATATAAGCCGCCATGTATTTTACAATGGGAAAAACAGTAAAGGTTGTGATGCATTATGCTTTACATTTAATTCTGTTTTTTTTCTTATGCGTTACTTATTTTTGATATTACGTCTTATGTTGTTTAATGTTTATTGCATTTATTTTAGTTTCACATGTGTTACCCTAATAGTGCTTGCGTACTGTCTATACAAATATTGGCGGTTTATGGATAGGCCCACATGTTTTTACTGTATTTTTCGAAAACAACACCGTTTTTCAGTAAATGTAACAGGACTATACTTTGTTTGCCATTCCCTACTAGTCAGAATTGTCTTCACTACAATCTCATACTGCGAAATGGCCTTTTATTGGAATAGTTGCGCATCATGTTGCATCATGTTACAGTTTAATACTTTAGGGGTTTGCAGATGTATTGAGTGAACGCTCTAATCACACTTTCAGGATCCTACTATGAGTCAAGCTTTTAAGTGAGAACACGAGTCTGAGTGTTCTGACACTCTCCTTATCGCATCCCTATCGTTCTCTCAATGTTTTCCTGCCTTTCTGACACTTGCTTCTGCCTTCCTTCAACATGATCACTGCGGCTTTCACTGTCCTCCCACTCTGAGCACGGAGTGAATATAGCCGACCCCACAGCCCACTACATTTTCAGTCCCAGTGTGTAGGAGCCTTGCTTCAGCAAAAGCATCTCCAAATATGATTGAGGATTAACTGCTGATTTATAGGGATTTTAAGCTTTGGGTTCCAATAGCACTGCATCGTATCTATAGGAAGATACAAAGCGCTTTATCAAACACTGGATATACTGAAAGCAAATGCACAGAGAATGGTTGAAAGCGGCATAACATCAGATTGTAAAGCACAGGGGGGTAGTATTCACAGTTGGGTCGTCTCCAGTTTTCTCTCTTCACCATGACAACATCTTCACACTTCTAGAGCGCTTGTTGCTATCGGTTGCAGTGAGAATATACAAACTACCAGACGGTGGCAGCCCTGTTTGTACAGTCATGCATATTTAACGTTGCAGTTAGCTTTTAGGTCGCCGATACAAATTTGTTACACAAACCAAAGTTCATCAAAGTTTGGCTCATGCACTTCGGGGGATATTTTAGTGCAAAGTATAGAACGGTCAGTACTAAAACAGCACATTACCCTCATCAAAGTCACAATAACCAATACCTGTCTTAACTGGCTTCCGCTAACAACATGCCTCACGCCTATTTTGATGTGCTCCATTAATTCTGCTTTCAGTTTGACATGTAAATACCCGTCGGGTTAGCCTGAATATGTTTTAGGCTACTCGGCTGATGACAACATTGAATGGCACGAAGGAACATGAGAAATTGTGCTTCCTGCAGCTAATGGCCTTATCTTGATGCCTCTAATGCATTTTGTGGAACTGAAAGTTATGGTGGCAGTGAACAGTAAATGACTTTGACGGTCACACATTAAAGTAATTTACTTAGCTTTTATGCTGGAAAACACCTGCTTCCTGAAGGACCAGACTGAAAAGTGTTGACAAGAATGACGGAAATGTGAGATTATATGGTTTTATGTTGATAGAACTCTTGTAATAATCCAGTGCGTATGCCTGTGTCAATCATGTTGCACGCATTAGCTGTTCGTCATACATGGCGCATTCCATCTCATCTCCTGTGACATTTTCCATCAGGATAACTGCTAATAGGGGAAATTATGCCATTTAAAGATGCTGTAAGTGAAGTTAGCCACCTTCGCCAGACTAAAACAGAATGTCTCCAACTATTCATCCAAGTCCAAGTGCTGATTGGCTAAAAAAAGTGCAGCTATGCTCAGATTTTTTACTGTTTACAAAGGAGTGATAGTAAAGACTTTTATACAGTAAAGATTTATATATGATATAAATCAAATAAATGCTGTTCTTTTGAACTTTTTTTTCATCAAAAAATCCTGGAAACAATGGTCACATATTCCACAAAATATTAGGCTGTTTTCACTATTGATGTAAATAAGAAGTGTTTATTGAGCAGCAAATATTAGAATGATTTCTAAAGGATCATGTGATGCTGAAGACTGGAGTAATGATGCTGAAAATTCAGCTTTTCATCACAGGAATAAATTACATTTGTATACAATTATAAAATATTTTTAAAAACAGTTATTTTAAATTGTAATGATATTTGACAATATTTATATTTTTACTGTATTTTTAATCGAATAAATGCAGCCTTGGTGAGACTTCTTTCAAATACATTTAAACTTCTTCCTGCCCCCAAACTTTTGAACAACACTAGAGTATATCCATCAGACACCCCAACTTTTAATGCATAATATTAAAAGAATGGCTTACAGCAGTTTTAAGATGGCCTTTTTAGAGTCCCTCATTCATTCATTTGTGTCATGTTTCATGTGTTGCTTGCAGCACCATAATGGCACTTAATGAATCCTTAAAGCACTTTAATTTGCAGTGCTGCTGAGAGCATGAAGAAACACCATCAAAAATACAGTCCACATGCACTTAGTCAGAGCGCTAATGCATGTAAACGTGTCTTGCTTTTCAGTTTGTCACCCAGCCAGAGCCCCATCATCCTGAGTCCATGCAGTCCAGGCAGCCCCTGCAGTCCTTTACAATCCCTTCATCCCTGGAGGTAAGACAGGCGATTCACACGCCAAAACATTACATAAACCTGCTCCGGTCCTGCAGAGAGACAGAACTCCAGTTAGTCAGCATGACAAATACATCTCATTGATTGTTTTCTCATTTAATGGGACCTACACTCATATGTGTATGTAAAGCTCATGTCATGCATGATTCATATGGATAAAAGTACCTGAGCACATGGGATGTGCTTGAGTGCTTTTGGTGCTGTTTATCTCTTTTTTTAAAATCTCCTGCAGACGGATTATGCAATATGAGAGTATTAATTTTATAATTGCACGTGTCAAACAAATATATTTTAGTATTTTATTTAATATATATGAAACAAATAGCCCATACTGTCTCCCACATGTGTGTACTTGATTTTTCATCAAATAAAACTCAATGGACCGTTTTTGTAATTTTACTCACACGAAGAAAAATGTAAACATTTTAATCATTAATTATACATTATATTTGTTGGTCTGTTTTGACTAACTCTCACAGGAAAATGTAATGCCACTTGAAAAAAAAAAACACTTGTTAGGTCACTAAACATGAAAAAAAGTAATTTAGAGGATGCATAGTTGATATTTCTATGACAAATACCAACAAAAAATATTAAAAATAATAATAATTTACTAAAAGTTTTTTTAAATTCATGTATATTACATGAGCTCTCACATGAGAATTTGACGTCACTGAGGAAGCTTATAGGTCATACCTCCTTGATATTCACTAAGACCTTCCTAATATCACATAACATGCATATAGTAGCGAGGCAGAGTTCATTTTCGATGAACCATTCCCAACAAAATAAAATAAAAAAATATATAGAAAAACACTATTTTTACAGTATACAGTTAATATATCTATATATATATATATATACAGGGGTACGGAAAAGTAGTCAGACCCCCTAAATTTTTCACTCTGTGTTATATTGAAGCCATTGCCTAAAATCCTTAAGTTCATTTTTGTTCCTTCATTAATGTCACACAGCACCCCATATTGACAGGAAAAACACAGAATTGTTGACATTTTTTATTAAAAAAGAAAAACTGAAATATATCATGGTCCTAAGTATTCAGACCCTTTAATCAGTATTTAGTAGAAGCACCCTTTTGTTCTAATACAGCCATGAGTCTTTTTGTTAAAGATGCAACAAGTTTTTCACACCTTTTTTGGATTTTTGGATTTGGGGATCCTCTGCCATTCCTTTTTGCAGATCCTCTCCAGTTCTGTCAGTTTGGATTGTAAACGTTGGTGGACAGCCATTTTTTGGTCTCTCCAGAGTTGCTCAATTGGGTTTAAGTCAGGGCTCGGCTGGGCCATTCAAGAACAGTCACAGAGTTGTTGTGAAGCCACTCCTTGGTTATTTTAGCTGTGTGCTTAGGGTCAATGTCTTGTTGGAAGGTAAACCTTCGGACCAGACTGAGGTCCTGAGCACTCTGGAGAAGGTTTTCGTCCAGGATATCCTGTACTTGGCCGCATTCATCTTTCCTTCGATTGCAACCAGTCGTACTGTCCCTGCAGCTGTAAAACACCCCCACAGCATGATGCTGCACCACCATGCTTCACTGTTGGGACTGTATTATACAGGTGATGAGCAGTGCCTGGTTTTCTCCACACATACGCTTAGAATTAAGGCCAAAAAGTTAAATCTTGGCCTCATCCGACCAGAGAATATTATTTCTCACCATCTCACAACTCCAAGCGGGCTTTCATGTGTCTTGCACTGAGGAGAGGCTTCCGTCGGGGCCACTCTGCCATAAAGCCCCGACTGGTGGAGGGCTGCTGTGATGGTTGACTTTCTACAACTTTCCGACTGCATCTCTGGAGCTCAGCTACAGTGATCTTTGGGTTTTTCTTTACCTCTCTCACCAAGGCTCTCCTCCCCCGATAGCTCAGTTTGGCCAGAAGGAAGGGTTCTGGTCGTCCCAAACGTCTTCCATGTAAGGATTATGGAGGCCACTGTGCTCTTAGTGCTTAAGTGCAGCAGAAATTTTTTTGTACCCTTGCCCAGACCTGTACCTTGCCACAATTCTGTCTCTAAGCTCTTCAGGCAGTTCCTTTGACCTAATGATTCTCATTTGCTCTGACATGCACTGTGAGATGTAAGGTCTTATATAGACAGGTGTGTGGCGTTCCTAATCACGGACAATCAGTATAATCAAACACAGCTGGACTGGACTAAATGAAGGTGTAGAACCATCTCAAGGATGATCAGAGAAATGGACCGCACTAAAGCAGTTAAAATTATGAGTGTCACAGAAAGGGTTGATAATAATTAGGACCATGTGATATTTCAGTTTTTCTTTTTTAATTAAATCTGCAAAAATGTCAACAATTATGCGTTTTTCTGTCAATATGGGGTGCTCTTTGTACATTAATGAGGAAAAAAAATAACTTGAATAATTTTAGCAAATGGCTGCAATATTGTTAAGAGTGAAATTTTTAAGGGGGTCTGAATACTTTCCGAACCCACTGTATATATATATACACACACACACACACAGATGGGTAGATTACTTACAAATTGTAGTCCGTTAATTACATTACAAAATTGTAGTTAGTAACGTAATCCATTACATTACACATTTTAGGTAATATAATCAGACTACTTTTTGATTACTTCTAGATTACTTTTGACCAAACATGTTTGTTTAATTGGGATAAATTCCTTCTGATATTAAAGGCCAAGAAAATATTCCATTCATTGTTATTAAGAACATAAAGTGAATTATCATAAATGATTTTCAAGAGGGGTTCCCAAACATGGTGAAGGGAATGAGCAGCAGGGGGTTTGTGAGTTTAATGAAAAGCTAATAATTAATCATAAAAATGCAAAAATTTAAATAATTCATTAAAAATGAATGACATCAATCAAAATAACACTTACTAAAAAATTTAATATTTGTTTACCTGCATGTCATGTAGGCATTTTAGAAAGGAAATTTTAAAAGACTTTGGGGTTGAAGGTGGAACTGTTGGAAGCTGGACTGTAGTGGAAAAGCGAAAAAGAAAAAAAAAAGGATTAGATCGGGATTCAGGATCGGATAGTGATAGAGAGAGTCGACAGGTCAGGAGGAAAAAAGAAGTGTATAAGGTAATGATTAAATTCTTAACGGATTCACTAAATATGCTCAATCCAATCAGAATAACCAAGGCGCTGAAGGAAGCTACTGGTAAAATTGAAAATGCAAAAATGTTGTGTGATGGTAGACTGCTGATTTTTTGTAAGGACAGCAAACAGCAAAAATCCGCATTGGAACTGAAATCTGTTATGGGAATAAAAATGACCAGCAATGTCATGGAAGAAAAAAAAGTGGATTAGAGGAGTAATAACAAGTATTCCTACGGACATAAGTGAAGAAACTATCAAAAAGAATCTGACAGGAGCAGAAGTGATAAATGTGAAGCGACTGAAGATGATATAGAGCAAAGAGAGGATAGATAGCCAATTTATTATGATTAATTTTGGAGTGAATCGATTGCCCAGTAGGGTATTTCTTGGATTTATAAGTAATGCAGTTCGCCTTACATTCCCCTTCCGACAAGATGTTTTAAATGTCAGAGGTTTGGGCATGTGGCAGCGACTTGTAAGGGGAAACAGCCATGTGCCAGATGTGGTGGAGACCACGAATACGGCAAATGTGGACAAGGAGTGGAACCGAAATGTTGTAACTGTGGTGGTGCCCATAGTGCTGGTTATGATGGATGTCAGGTTGTGAAATACTTGGATGTGGAGGGCATAACAGCAGATCAACAGATAACATCTAAAGGTACAGACTACAAATTCTCAAGCAGCATGTGGTGGGTTGTACTGTAATAATGTTAATAATTCTTCAGTTGACTGCTAGAAGTATTATTGCGAATGGTTTGGAATTTAAGAAATTTATTGATGATTTGGATGAAAAGCCTCAAATAATATGTGTGCAAGAGTCATGGCTCAAACCCCATTTAAAGTTTGGATTGTATGGGTATTCGGTAATAAGAAGAGATAGAGAAGTTGGAAATGGTGGTGGGGTGATAACTTTCATTAAACTAGGTATAGGATTTAGAGTTGTAGATATAAGTACAGAATATGAAGCAGTGGTGGTGGAGGTGTGGGATGGGAATCAGAGAATAAGAGTTATTAATTTTTACAATCCATGTGAAAAGTTAAGCACAGATATTTTAGGAAAGATAGGGGGTGAGGGAGATTTTAATGCACACATTATGGGGGAATACAAGCAATGATAGTAACGGATACATTTTGGAGGAAATACTCAACAACAATAATTTGGTTTGTATAAATGATATACAAGAATGGATGCTATTAAAGGGCATTACTCTGCAATTGATTTGACAATTATGTCTCCAAATTTGGCGAAGGATAGTGTATGGAAAGTTTTGGCTCAAACATCTATGGGTAGTGATCATTTTCCTATTTTGAGTAAAGTAGGAGTAGAGGTAACATTGGTTAATATTGACATAATTCCAAGATGGAAATTAAAAATCAGCAGATTGGGACAAATGTAAAGAGATTAGTGAGGATAGATTTAAGGAATTAGAATATAGAACATGAGTTAAATTGTAAAATTAGGGAAATTGTGAGTAAAACTGCAGAAGAAGTCATAGAAAAAAGTCAAGGAAGAAAGAAAAAGAAAGTGGTACCATGGTGGTCTGAGGACTACAGTATGGCGATCAGAATAAGAAATTATGATTGTTAAGGAATGTAAGGAAGACTTTTTCGTTTGATGATGATTATATTTCGTACAAAAGAGCTCAGGCTAATGTTAGGAAAGTGGTTAGAACAGCAAAAAGAAAACATTGGAGAGAATTTTGTGATAAAATAGGAGGGAAAATAGAAATAACAGAAGTGTGGGGAATGATTAGGAAGATGGGTGGGATCCAGAGGTGTAATAATATTCCAGGAATAGTTAGCGAAGGGAGAATTATTGCTGACGGTGAAAAAGAAGAAGTCTTAGCAAAATCATTTGTGAAAGTGCATAGTAATGGAAATATTTCTAATGAAATGAGTAATTGCAGAGAGCAGAATTTGAGGAAATATCCAAAGTTGTTAGATAGAAAAGATAATGCTGAAGGTACAATTAATATACAATTTTCAATAAAAGAATTTAAACAAGCATTAATGAATGTAAGACATACATCACCTGTGATGGGAAGGATGACATTTGTTATGAATTGATTAAACATCTCTCAGATACTTCTTTAAATATTATATTGTCTTTTTAACAAGATATGGAAAGAAAGAAATTTACCAACTGCATGGAAACATGCAATTATCATTCCAGTAGCAAAACCCCGGAAAAGATCAATCAAATCCTTTGAATTATAGACTTATAGCCCTAACTTCAAACTTATGTAAGTTAATGGAAAGGATGGTAATGAATCGATTGACTTGTGTGCTGAAAAGTAAAGGATTGCTAAATATATATCAAAGTGGTTTTAGGAAAGGTCGAAGAACTATAGACTCAATGATTCGTCTTGAAAATGATATTAGGAAAGCACTAGTAAATAAAGAAGTAGTAGTCGGGGTATTTTTTGATGTTGAGAAGGCCTATGATATGATGTGGAGGGAAGGTTTTCTAATTAAATTGGATAAAGTCGGAATAAATGGTAGATTATATAACTGGATTATGAGTTTTTTAATGGATAGGACAATACAAGTTAGGGTGGGAAAATCATATTCAAAAATGTATTCACCGGAAAATGGAACCCCACAAGGAACTGTGTCTAGCCCAATACTTTTTAATATAATGATGAGTAATGTGTTTCCATAAATAAGTAACCTGAAATAAGTAGAGCAATTTATGCAGATGATGGAGCGTTATGGAAGAGAGGAAGGAATGTAAATCATGTAGAAAGAAAAGTCCAGGAGGCTATAGATGAATTAGGAAAATGGGCAAACTGTTGGGGATTTAGATTTTCATTTTCTAAAACTCAAGTAATATGTTTTTCTAGAAAGAGACAAAATCCGAAGGTTACTTTAAAAATATATAACCAGAAGTTAGAGCAGGTTTCTGGGGTTTGATATTTGGGACTATGGATGGACTCTAAGTTAACATTTGGAATTCATATTCAAAAAATAATTGACAAGGGCATTAATATATTAAGATGTCTGGCTGGAACAGATTGGGGAGCTAGTCGAAAACCTCTTTGGAGATTATACTGTGCTCTGATAAGATCAACAATAGACTATGGTAGTTTTGTATATTGCTCTGCATCAATGGAAAAAAGAGGAAAAAATTGACATTATACAATCTCAGGCATTAAGAATTTGTTGTGGTGGATTCAGGACATCCCTAGTGACATCTTTACAAGTAGAAATAGGAGAAATGCCATTAGAATTTAGAAGAATGCAATTAAGAATGGTGTATTGGATTTCAATTAAAGGTCATGGCAAAATGCATCCAGTTAAAAAAGTCCTGGAAAAATGTTGGGAGTATGAATATTCAAAGTTATGGAAAGTGGAAAATGGTGGAAAGCTATGTCTGGATAGCAGATAAAGAGGCACAGAGAATGGGAATAAATGAAATTGATGTAAGTCCAACGGTAGTATTAGCTACTGTCCCTACATGGTTATATACGTTACCAGTAGTTGACCTTCAGCTGAAAAACATAATTCTGGAAAAACAAAAATATATGTCAAAGGAGTTGGCAGTGAGACAATATATGGACATGGAGTATAATCATCGTTTACAAATATATACAGATGGCTCAAAAGACCCAGCGTCAAATCGAATAACCTCAGCTGTTGTCGTTCCAGAGTTAAATTATACAATAAGTAAAAGGATCACAGATAATTTATCAGTTTATAGAGCAGAGATGATTGCAATTATGTTAGCAGTTCAGTGGGTGGAGAACTTGAATCATAAAAATGTGGTAATATGCTCAAACTCATATTCGGTGTTAACAAGTATAATGTATGGCAAATCTACATCAAGAGAAGATATACTAATAGAAATCCTTCACTCACTTAAGTGACCTTAATAAATAGAAATCCTTCACTCAACATTTAGATCACAAAATCAAGATTTTTTTTTTTTGTATGGGTGGTGGAGGCTCAGGTGGGGTGGGAAAGGAAGGAAACAAAAAACAATCGATACTTGATACTTTAGCTAAGAAGACCTTAAAAAAATACAGAAATAGGACTTAGCAAATTTGAAGTTAAAGGAATAGTAAAAAGAGCAATTAAAGGTTCATGGCAAGAAAGAAGGTGTTGGATTTCAGAGGGACAAAGAGGGTGGGATATAGATAAGGAGGGAAAGTGAAGACACTTGTACAGAATTCAAAGAGAAGTAGGTCATAAGAGAGTGGTTTGTGGAAATAGGAGGGAAGACGTGGTTATTGTTATTTCACGTTCTGTAGGTAATATACGGATCTCAAAACATTCCTTAAAAATTATTGGGGAAAACACGGAGTAGTTAGTAAGGTAAGGCTCTTACTACCGTACACTCGTAAATAAAAAGAGACAGTTTATTAGAGCATGTTCTGTTAGAATGCAACAGATATAAAAAGGAAAGGTTATTTTTTTAAAACTAGAAACAAGGTTTATTAACCCTAGAAAATCAAGTCAATAGGTATAAGTAGTTTGTCAATTCAGAATTTATTAAGAAATTCATCACAAGTTTTCAAGATATTATTATAATTTATAGGCTTAAATGGCAAGTGTGTGTGCATGTGACGCTTGCGTTTATTTAATACGATTATACGTGTGGTTGGCTCCACTCAGTCGCTACACTCATTATATGTTCCTGCTAATCGGAAAGCAAAGTCACTCAAAAATTTGAGCCGAAAGGAACCATGGATGGCAGTCAGTATTGTTCTGTCTGCAATAGCCCTACTGTGCAGTAACAAGGTGTGGTATATGGGCAACTCTGGTAACGCTGCCCTCTCATTAATTGATCTGCTAACCGCTATGTTATGCTCACGTGTTCTGATAATAATAGCTTTCTAGGACTAAACAGTATTTGGATAATTGGTAAAAAAAAAAGTTAAATATCTAAACCCTACTGTTAGACCTACCTGAAAAAACTAAAAAGCAATTTATTTAATACGAAGGCCTGTCGTTATTTTTTATTTATGCTATCATTATTAATTTCTTTATTTATTCTTATTTTATTACTGACTGCTTACATGTAATTTTTTATTCAATTCAAAGTTTGAAATCAATCTCGTCTTGCTAGCCACCAAAATTCCCCACTGTGTAAACTTTAAAAAAAAAACACTGAGCGGCTGAGTACCGGAGTGGTGAGTGAGCACAAAAGCAAAAAAAAAAAAGGTGTGAGATAGCTTGTTATAATGGTAATTAAATAATGTTTGCATATGTATAAAAGCCTACATTTAAATCTGTCATATAAATTGGTCTCTTCATTAGAACTAATGATTAATATAAGAATTGAAGCATACATGGATTCCCCCAACAACTTGATGGACAAAAAGTTTTATAATATTTAAAAATCTGTGGGGGGACATTAGTATTCTGCAGTTTATTCCTGTTGTAACGAATTCTATACTTTTAAAATCTTCATACGAAAAGTTCTAGAATCCAAAATTTGTGACAAAAATTAATTTTGGCAGGGTTTGCCACAAGTTGTTTTAAAATTTCAAAAGGCGTTTGCGCGACTCTAAAAAAGGTTGGGGGGGAAAGAGGAAAACACTGATCTAGGCTCTATTTCAGGTCACCTTTTTGAACGTGTGTGGATCTGTGAACCTTTAAAGCAGGGCTGTCCAAACTTGGTCTTGGAGGGCCGGTGTCCTGCAGAGTTTAACTCCAGCTTGCCTCAACACACCTGCCCTCAAGTTTCTAGTATTAGTAAGAGCTTGATTAGCTGCTTCAGGTGTGTCTAATTGGGGTTGGAGCTAAAATTGCCCACAATCCATTGCGCTTTGAAGAATGATTCGGTTCAGAACTACAAACAAGAATAAAACGCGTTAGAAAAAACTACAAACGTGGCGGATGCGCGCGATCGACGGTTTGGAAGAGAGGATGCAAAGAAAAAGGAAAGACGAGGGTTTACAAAAAAGGGGGGTGGTTGGGTTGAGTGTACTAAGAATCAAACATTTTAAATTTACCTGGTTTTGGTTTAAAATATTTATTTATTGTTATCCGTGTTATTTTTCATCTGCAACAGCAATGTGAACTTTTATAAACATCCATATTTGGTCGTTACTTAAAGGCATAATTATGCAAAAGACGAAAGACTGAGCAATAGGTTCTATGACATTGAAAGACCCGCGACGTGACAGAAGAGCTAATTTATATCCAGTATGTAGGAAGTTAAATTAAATTAAATGTGGACAGGGTGCATAGTATCTATGCGCAGATACGAGGTCCTTTTCTTTTTTTTTTTTTACCGAAGCAATGGTGATGTTGATGGTATGTCCCAAAGCTTTCCTACTCTTCTACTACACACTCAAAAGTGTACTTTTTCTTCACCAAAAGAGTACATACTTTAAGGGCATAGTATAAGTAGGCACAATGAGACGCAGCATAAGACTCCCCGCCTCCCATCTTCACGCAAGGATGGTTTTACATCCCAAGCTAATCAACGGCAATCAAATCAACACGGAGAAAAACCACAACACACGCACAGCTCTTACTACAAACAAACATAGACTCGCGCGCTCCTGTTATCCGTTGCAAGTCGCTTTTTTGGCCCGTTAACAGTTCGACTTTGGACCAGATCGAGGCCGAATATCGCGACGGTGAGGCTGGTTTATTGAACCAGAAGAATGTTGACCACGTTAAACTTTTGACCAAAGTTGCACGCGGAAGAGTAAGGGAGGCATACGGAAGTACTGGGCAGACAGCAGCAGTGTCACACAAAGAACAGAGATGAACCGCTGCGAGTTTCTCCAGTCAAGAGGCGGACTCATGAATCGCTGGGGGGTTCGACTCTAGTTCTGGTTCTGTAGCTCGGTGTTGCTTGGACAGTTGGCACTGTAATCGTCTGCGATTATGTCTGATCCAAGTTCCGGGAGCGCGTTGCCTGGCAGCAGCAAAGCTCGTGTTGTTACGGGCGCGATGCTCAAGCGATCCAAAAGGTAACATGCGATATCTATCAGACGAGACGTGCACGATCAAAACTTTCTTATGTGTCAACTTTTGACACGACACGTGGGTATTTCTTGGTCGATTTATGTAATCGCACTGTGGAGTTAACGGTAATGCTATGGTTGCGTCTCAAAACATAGTGTGCTGTTTACCTAGACTGTATTCTAATGAAAAAGGACGCAGTATAATAGTGCAATGGTTGCATGGCTTTATTTAAAGCTGTATTTCATACTGTTGATGGTGGCATAGTGAAATATCTGTATGCACTGATTGACATCTGTAGCTGCAGACCAGCAAGAGATGAAAGTGCAATGCATGACTGAAAGAGGTGTTTGGTGAGCAAGTGATAAATGACATGCACAACTTGAGTCTCTCAATGCAAATGACAGCTGTGTTGATGGCCAGAGCCTGCAGATGTTGCAGAATTACTCGTAGGATTATTCTTGAATCAAAAAAGCCACATTATAGTAACACTATCGAGAGCGTGCTGCTGATCATTAAATCCTTTGTCACTTTCTTTGTTAACTTTGCCGTCGACCATAAAGGCTGGGCTGGATTATGTTGAAAGGTTTTTAATAAACCCTCTCCTCTTGTTTGTGTGTTGCAGCTGTCGCAGCAGTAATAGAAAGAGCCTTGGTGTTGGAACGCCGTCGCCCACCCGCCCTCTTTCGCCTCTGTCCGCCCACACAGGTAATACTCGCCGTCACATGACACCCGCTCTAGGACAGCTGACATTGTGCTGGCCTGTGACCGTTGAGAGGTTGATGTAACTGGCATAACATAAGCCTGTCTACTCCTCACCCTCTTGCCTCTTACCACACTGCTTCATGGGTTTACTTCATCACCCAAACAAATGTGAAAAATCCGAGCCCGTATGCTGTTATTTTTTCTGCAGAACACAAAAGGAGAAGAGCCTTTTGAAGAGTCTTCACGCAGCAGTTTGTCAGTAACCATATCTGTCGACTACAAAAATGACAAAAAAGCACAATTATAGTCGATCATATACCGTGTTATAGGATTGTTTGAGGAAAAGACAGATGTTTAAACCATTTTGCATTGGTAATCTTCCTCTACAGTGATTGGACCATTTGATTAGTGACTTCAACTTGAGAAATGAATCAGTAACAGAATGACGAATCATGATTAAACTGTGTGATTTGATCACAGATCAGCTGAATGAGTTTATGAATCTTCTGAACCGTTTGCTTGCAAATCAGCTGAGTGATTTGTCAAAGAGTCAGATAAATTATTCACAAATCGGACTGGCATAGTTCACCCAAACATGAAAATTCTGTCATTAACTACACACCTGTTCTAAACCCGTAAGACATTCGTTCATCTTCGGAACACAAATTTTTGATGGATTCAAAAACATATTTTTGATTCAGTCTGAGAGATTGATGAAATCCGAGAGCTTTCTGACCCTGCATAGACAGCAACGCAACTACCACATTCAAAGCCCAGAAAGGTAGTGTGGACATCATTAAAATAGGCCTTGAATGTGTGTGGTTGCATTGCTATTATGGCGGGTCAGAAAGCTCTCGGATTTCATCAAAAATATCTTAATTTGTGTTACGAAGATGAACGAAGGTCTCACAGGCTTGGAACAACATGAGGGTGAATTTTCATTTTTGGGTTAACTATCCCTATGACTAAATTCATTAAAGGAAATCATATGATGCAATTGAAATTTTTCCTTTCGCTTTGACGTGTTACAATCTCTTGGTGCATAAAGAAGATCTGTAAATTTTCAAAGACTAAAGTCTCAAATCCAAAAAGAGATATTCTTTGAATAATAGTTAAGAGTCAGCCACGCCTACCTAAAATGGTTCGTTCTAACATGCCCCCACATATCTCCGTCACGATGTGGGAAGATTTTGCATAACGCCGCCCAAATGTTCACACAATAAAAGAAGGCATAACTTTTATTATCGCTGTAGTATTGATGCTGCCGCCATGTCGTGAAGACACTGTGTGTTTCATTGTGAAAGCGAAAACTACTTTGTTTGGTCTTCCAAAAAGAGGACGATATCCGCTTCGTCATGCCTTCAGCTGATCCGTGCTGGTTGCTGAGGAAAAACAACAACTTTTCACCGTGGCAGAAGCGGGAGTCCAAGCCCGGGTCCGTCAAGGGGTTGCAGCTCATTCGTCCCCGCCAGGGCGCGCCGTTCTCGGACTCCGCCTCTCAGCTCACTCTATCCCCGGCTCAGCGCACCTAAAGCCGGGGCTTCCCCTACGCTAGGCGCTGTTTGTTTTTCTTTGTGAAAGCGAAACTACTTTTTTTGGTCTTCCAAAAGAGGACACAACAACAAATCAGTGGTTAAGTTGTATTTGCAACACTGTTCCAGAACAGTTTAAACCAAATATCCAGATGTGTGCAGCACATTTTATGGAGGATGTTTTCTGATCCTGGAGAGTAACGTTAGACTTAAAATGCCGGCAGTTCTGACTCCCAGTCTGTAAGTACGTCTTCATTTAAAGCATTTGCCACTGATGATTCAAACGCGGGTTTTAAGCAGTGTAGAGTAGCGCTTATTGTTCGTCATTTCTCCGATCACAAACGCAGACATTGTTTTATGTTTACGATTGCAATGCCATAGGGCTGGACGATATGCCTAAATTGGTATCACGATATATTCTAATTTCGGTCGTACGAATATAATTCCGAATCGATATGAAAACCACTTATTCATCTGAAATGGAATCTTTTTAACATTATAAATGCCTTTATCATCATTTTTGATCAATTTTAAGCATCCTTTCTAAATAAAAGTATTATTCATTTCTATAATTTCTTTCCCAAAAAATAATAAAAATTATACTAATGGAATAGTGTATAATGTTACAAAAACACTTTTTATTTCAGATAAATGCGGATCTTTAGGTCTTTCTATTCATCAAAGAATACTGAAAAAAAAAAGTTTTTAAATATTGATAATCGGCATATTAGAATGATTTCTGAAAAATCATATGACACTGAAGACTGGAGTAATGATGCGAAAAGTGTACTATGTATGATCACAGGACCAATTAATTATATTTGAAAAATCTATGCAACAATAGAAAGCAATTTTTAAAAAATAGTAAAAATATTCAAACATTTTACTGTCTTTTGTTGTACTTTGGATCAAAATAAATGCAGCCCCTTGGTGGGAGCAGAAGAGATTCTTAAACACCAAAAAAAACAAAAATAAAACAAAAAAAAAAAACCTTTGACTGGTAGTGTAGGATGATTATTCTTATAGATTGAAACAAAAGTGCTTCAGCCAGAAAAAAAAAAACGGGTAGTAATGAAAAGTGTTCCGAGTCGCTGCAGAAAACAAAAAAAATTGAACAACAATAAAAATTGGAAATGTTGCTGGAGACGGGCTTATTTGGAACTTTTTAATGAAAACTCATTCTCTGCCAGCAGGGGATGCTTTTAGAGTGATGGAACTAGCGCTTTCTCCAGTAACGGCTGTAATCAAATCAGCTCCACGCATGAATGCTACTTTATCAGATCAAATGGAAATGCCATCAAAACTTTTCTGAAGACAGCCAGTTCCCTTCAGAGATACATTCATATAAAACCCGTGCCGTGTTATGATTTTGAAACGTGCAGTGCTTATGCTTATTCAACGAAGTCAAACGCCACAAAAAAATCAATGTATGGGAAACACTGTGTATCAAAATATCGGAAATGTGTTTAAAAATCGTATCACCATTATTGAAAAAAATTATATCGCGATACATATTGATATTAATTATTGTCCAGCCCTACGATGCAAGAAACGCAACGCGTTAAATAAAAAGACAGTATATGTCATTATAACACGTTATTATGTCCCCACTGGAGGCAACAAATGCCTTCATTTGTAATGGGTTTTAATGTTTTTTTATCTCGTCGCTCCAGCCGGGACACGGCATCAACAGTATGTAAGGGACATAACATTTCCGTCACACGCTTGAGGTATTCGGCCAATCACAACGCACTGGATAGCTAGCCAAACGGAGCACACCTCGCTTTTTTAACGATGAGCTTTGTAAAAATCGACGGTTTCAGAAAGGCGGGGCATAGAGGAAAAAAAATAAAGTACAGTATGTGGAAAATAATATGTTTTTTTTTAACTTTAAACCGCATAAACACATGTCAATACACCAAATACACAAAATAATGTTCTTTTTAGACAGGATCATAGATCACTTAAAACTTTGCTCATGGGCATACTGTTTTTTTAAAGGGGTCATATAATGTTGCTAAAAAGAACAGTATTTGTGTATTTGGTGTAATGAAATTTAAAGTAAAAAAAACACATTATTTTCCACCTAATGTACATTATTGTTGCTCCTCTAAGCCCCGCCTTTCTGAAACGCATCGATTTTTTACAAAGCTCATCGGTCTGAAAAGCGTTCCAGTGCGTTGTGATTTGCTGAAACCTCAAGCGTGTAACGGAAATGTTACGCCCCTTACATTACTGTGATGCCTTGTCCCGGCCGGAACGACAAGACAAAAACATTAAAACCCATAACAAACGAGGCATTTGTTGCATTCAGTGGGGACATAATTACTGATTATATTGATTTATACTGTCTTTTTACGCGTTGGTTGCATCGTGCCACGTAAACATAAAACACCCAGGTCGGCTTTTGTGATAGGAGTAGGAGTGCTACTCATACACTGCCAAAAAAAAACTCTTGTTTTGAATCGTCAGTGGCCAATTCTTAAATATAAAAACGTAATTGAGTTTGAGAGTCAGAAACAGCCGGCATTGTTAGTCTACTCTACCAGGATCAGGAAATGGTCCTCCATAAAATGTTCTGCACACAAATTAATATTTGGGTTGTACTGTTCTGGAATAGTGTTGTAAATAAAACTTAACCTCTGATTTCTAGTCGTGTAGTTTTTGGAAGGCCAAGCAAAGTAGTTTCGTTTTCACACCGAAACAGCGTCACACACCGCGGCCTAAAGTGAGCAGAGGCCGGCTTGAGTGAGCAGAGGCGGGCGGACTTGAGAATGGCGCGGCCGGCGGATTCGAAGAAGGAGCGTCCGGAGGGCTTGCGGCAACCACATGTGACGACCCCGGGCTTGACTCCGCTTCGTCCATGGTTCCTTTGAAAGTGAAAGCCGATCCGGTGATCAACAGCGCGAAGTTGATGCATTTCCTCAGCGACCAGCACGGATCAACTCCAGTCATGACGAAGCAGATATTGTCCTCTTTTGGAAGGTCAAACGAAGTAGTTTCGCTTTCACAACGAAACACACAACGCCTTCACGACATGGCGGTGGCAACAACAAAACTACAGCGAGAAAAAAAAGTTACGCCTTTCTTTGCATGAATATTTGGGCGGCGTTATGCAAATCTTCCCACATAGTGAGGTAGATATGTGGGGGCGTGTTAGAACGAGGCGTTTTAGGTAGGTGTGGCTGACTCTGAACTTTTATAAGAATATCTCTTTGGATTTGAGACTTTAGTCTTTGCAACTTTACAGATCTTCTTTATGCACCAAGAGCTTGTAACACTCCAAAGAGAAAGGAAAAATTTGAAATCGCATCATATGACGCCTTTAATTTTTCCATCGGTGTGTCATTTTGGTTCAAATAATGGCTGTTTTCAAATGGGTTTCCCTGGAACAGACAAACGCATTGGCTCCACCGGGGCTGTGTTGCCATGTCAGGTTGCTCAAACAAAGTTGGTTGCACCAATTTTTTTGGGGAAGTCAGCCTATGAATGGCTTACTTATAGTCGTCTCTGCTTATTAAGCTCGGAGATGATATTTCAAAACATTGAAAGAAATTACAAGTCAGCTTTAAACTCCATAGACCGATACTGAATCAGACACATATTATTGTTCAGAAAGGAGATAAATGTCCTGAAGTGTGTGATTTGTGAAACATCTGAGGTCATCTGACATCTATTAAATCATCTAGCTTGCGTAACACCGTATGCTCTGTTGAAATTTCCTCTTGTTCCCCTTCCAGCTGCCAGCAGCCCTCTGGACAGCCCACGAAATGTGTCCACTGCTATTTGCTCACTCAACTTCCCCTTCGCCCGCAGGTAGACAAACGCTTTTTATCATATTTTTCTTATTCATTAGATAGATGACAGACCAGCATTCTGGATATTCCTCAGCATTTACCACAATGTTAATTAATTAAGTGTCAGGTTCACATTATGCACTGTTGACTCATTTATTCTTATGAATCTTTCTATATAGAGCTCACTAAGCGTGTCGCCTATTTTCTCTCTCTTCATCCCTGTTTATTTCTTCTCAGCCACCTGGCTCGAGCTGACAGGTAGACAATCTCTTTTTCACACAATGATGGGGCCGAACCTCAATCACCTTATCTATTTTTGGGACTCTGTGTACTCTTTATAAACTTCCTGTTATTTTATTTAACTATTTCTTTATTTCTTTTTTGCCTTGATGCTTTGCGTCACCATTTTTAAAAACGATTCACAATTTTTTGCCAAAAATACAGGCTTTAATGCTGATATTGAAATAAATAATAATTGTGTGCAAGATACCATTTCTGCCAACCAAAAAATTTATTTTATATAATATTCATTTTTTTATATAATATATATATATATTATACAGTGGTGTGAAAAAGTGTTGGCCCCCTTCCTGATTTCGTATTTTTTTGCATGTTTGTCACACTTTAATGTTTCAGATCATCAAACAACTTTAAATATTAGTAAAAGATAACACAAATGAACACAACATGCAGTTTTTTTTAATGTGATTAATTTCTTAAGGGAAAAAAAAGCTGTCCAAGGACGTTGTCCCTGCGTGAAACTTAATTGCACCCTCTTGTTAAATAAGCAAATAACGCAATTAACCACATTGTTTTTTTAGAAAGCGGAGAGTTTAGTTAGTTAAATTTCTTTAGCCACACCCAGGCCTGATTACTGCCCGACCTGTTGAATCAAGAAATCACTTAAAAAGAACCTTTCTGACAAAGTGAAGCATGCTTAAAAGAGCAACACATCATGCCATTTCTAACGGGCTTGGGGAACTCCAGGAAACCATGGTCAGAGCCATTCCACAATGAAGAAAATTGGAGGCAATGTGAACCTGCCCAGGGGAGTTGCGGCCACCACAAGTACTCCAAGAGCACAATGGACGGGACCTACATCAAGAGGGTCATAAAAGGAACAGAAAAAACAACATCTAAAGAACTGCAGGGGCCTTCACTTTCCTCAGTAAGGTCAGTGTTCATGAGTTCCAACAATTTAAGGGAAAAGAGGGATGGGCAACAAAAAAACGGCCCATCCCTGGGGAGAGAGTTACAGGCAAAGACATGCGGACACAAAAGAACAACAGGCGCGTCACTACAGTTGACAAAAAAATACTTGATTATCCCCAACACTGTGGGCATAAATTATCTGTGGACTGAATGAGGACAAAAGTGAACTTTTTGGACGTTGTGTTGGTCCTGTGACATCTGGCGTTAAAAACCAACCGGTATTTCATTAACAATGGAAAACATATACCAAAACAGTCACACATGGTGGTGGTTGTGTGATGGTCTGGGGCTGCTTTGCAACTTCAGGATCTGGACGACTTGTCGTAATTGACGGAACCATGAATTCTGCACTCTATCTGAAAATCTTGAAGGAGAATGTCCGGCCGTCAGTTCGTGACCTCAAGCTCAAGCGCACTTGGAATATGTAGCAGGACAATGATCCCAAACAAACCAGCAAGTCCACCTCTGAATGGCTAAAGAAAAACTAAATTAAGGTTTTGGAGTGGACAAATCAAAGTCCGGACTTAAATCCGAATGAGATGCTTAAACAGTCCATTCATGATCGAAAACCCTCCAATGTGGCTGAATAAAAACAATTCTGCAAAGAAGAGTGGGCCAAAATTCCTCCACAGCGATGTGAAAGACTCTTTGCCAGTTATCGCAAACACTTGATTTCAGTTGTTGCTGCAAAGCGTGGCACAGTCAGTTATTAGATTTAGGGGGCAATTACTTTTTCACGTTGGGCCAGGCAGGTTTGGACAGCTTTTTTCCCTTAAATAAAATAAATCATCATCTAAAAACGGCATTTTGTATTTACTAGCATTATCTTTGTGTAATATAAAAATTTGTTTGACGATCTGAATCTTTTAAGTGTGACAAATATGCAAAAAAAAAAAAAAAAAAAAACGGACGAAGAGGGGGGGGGGGGGGCAAACACTTTTTACACCACTGTGTATGGATATATATATTTATATATACTACATACACACACACCACACCACAACACAGGTGCATCTAAATAAATTAGAATGTCGTGGAAAAGTCATTTATTTCAGTAATTCAACTCAAATGTGAAACTCGTGTATTAAATAAATTAAATGCACACAGACTGAAGTAGTTTAAGTCTTTTCTTTTAATTGTGATGATTTTGGCTCAGATTTAACAAAACCCACCAATTCACTATCTCAACAAATTAGAATACTTCATAAGACCAATAAAAAAACTTTTTTAGTGAATGGTTGGCCTTCTGGAAAGTATGTTAATTACTGTACATGTACCTCAATACTTGGTAGGGGTTCCTTTTGCTTTTAATTACTGCCTCAATTCGGCGTGGCATGGAGGTGAGCAGTTTGTGGCACTGTTGAGGTGGTATGGAAGCCCAGGTTTCTTTGACAGTGGCCTTCAGTTCATCTGCATTTTTTTGGTCTCTTGTTTATCATTTTCCTCTTGAAAATACCCCATAGAATCTCTATGGGGTTCAGGTCAGGCGAGATTGCAGGCCAATCAAGCACAGTAACACCATGCTCATTTAACCAACTTTTGGGCTTTTGGCAGTGTGGGCAGGTGCCAAAAAATCCTGCTGGAAAATGAAATCAGAATCTTCAAAAAGCTGGTCAGCAGAAGGAGGCATGAAGTGCTCCAAAATTTCTTGGTAAACGTTTGCAGTGACGTTGGTTTTCAAAAAAACCAATGGACCAACACCAGCAGATGACATTGCAACCCAAATCATCACATACTGTGGAAACATAACTCTGGACTTCAAGCAACTTGGGCAATGAGCTTCTCCACCCTTCCTCCAGACTCTAGGATCTTGGTTTCCAAATTAAATACAAAACTTGCTCTCATCTGAAAAGAGGACTTTGGACCACTGGGCAACAGTCCAGTTTTTCTTCTCTTTAGCCCAGGTAAGACGCCTCTGACGTTTGTCTGTGGTTCAGGAGTGGCTTAAAAAGAGGAATATGACAACTTTAGCCAAATTCCTTGACACGTCTGTGTTGTGGTGGCTTTTGATGCCTTGACCCCGGCCTCAGTCCTTTCCTTGTGAAGTTCACTCAAATTCTTGAATCGATTTTGCTTGACAATCTTCATAAGGCCACAGATCTCTCAGTTGGTTGTGCATCTTTTTCTTCCACACTTTTTCCTTCCACTCAACCTTCTGTTAACATGCTTGGATACAGCACTCTGTGAACAGCCAGCTTCTTTGGCAATGAATGTTTGAGGCTTACCCTCCTTGTGAAGGGTGTCAATGATTGTTTTGTGGACAACTGTCAGATCAGCAGTCTTCCCCATGATGGTGTAGCCTAGTGAACCAAACTGAGAGACCATTTTGAAGGCTCAGGAAACCTTTGCAGGTGTTTTGAGTTGATTAGCTGATTGGCATGTCACCATATTCTAATTTGTTGAGATAGTGAATTGGTGGGTTTTTGTTAAATGTGAGCCAAAATCATCACAATTAAAAGAACCCAAGACTTAAACTACTTTAGTCTGTGTGCATTGAATTTATTTAATAAACGAGTTTCACAATTTGAGTTGAATTACTGAAATGAACTTTTCCACAACATTCTAATTTATTGAGATGCAGCTGTATATAGATGTATAGGTATAATTATATAAATAATAGTTGTTGTGGGCTGACAAAGTTTTTAGTGATGGAATATCATTCTCTCTCCTGAATTGCTCTTTCTTTTCTCTCGGCAGAGTGGAAGGGAGACGGTGGTCTCTGGCTTCACTTCCATCCTCAGGCTATGGGACCAACCCTCCCAGCTCAACCGTCTCAGTATGTGTCTCTCATTTATCTACAATGAAATCTTGTATGTTCCATGAAAATAAAATGAAGAGCATTTGGTTTGAAATAACAAGAGGATGCATAAAAAATGACAGAATTCTCCATTAAATCCTTTTAATAGTAAAAGAGCAAAGGTGGAAATGTTCCTGTATGAATCAGCCCTGTGAAACATTCTCATATTTCTGCATACCTAGACAATTACTGATAGGTTTAAGGATGTTATTTTGTAAAAATGGGACCGTTTTATGTTCGTTGTGGCCATGTATTTTTGATGGATTTATATGTTTGTTGGTTGCTTTGCAGTCATCTTCCTCATCTCAAGAACGACTGCACCAGCTTCCATACCAACCCACACAGGACGAGCTTCATTTTCTGTTCAAACACTTCCGAAGTTCGGAGAGCATGACTGATGAAGATGGGCGGCCCTCCCCGTTTATACGACCCCGGTCACGTAGCCTTAGGTAAACAAAAACACACATGCACCCATTAATTGCAACATTAGATGTCTTTTGTGTGACTTCTGAAAACTTGGAATACATATTTTTTTTTAAAGGGAAAGTTCACCCAAAAATGAAAATTCTATCATTTACTCACCCTCAAGTTGTTACAAACCTGTATGAGTTTCTTTCTTCTGATGAACACAAAAGAAGATATTTTAAAGAATGCTGGTAACCAAACAGTTGTTGATCCCCATAGACTTCCATATTCTATATTTTGGGGGAAAAAATACTATGGAAGTCAATGGTATTCAGAAACTGCTTGGTTTTGTGTTCAGCAGAATAAAGACAGTCTGAGGATGAGTGAATGATGACAGAATTTTCTTTTTTGGGTGAAATTTTATATAAAATATTTTTTAAAAATGTATATTTCTTTGGTGCCTTTGTACCCTTTTTTGGAGCATGAAAGCCTAAATCCCCCATTCATTGTAACTGTATCAACCAGAAGCAACCAGAAAGTCGTATGGGTTTGAAATGATGTGAGGATGAGTAAATCATGACAGATTTTTCATTTTTGGGTGAACAATCTCTTTCAGTGCTGTTTGTTGCCAGACTTGTGTCAGATGAGTGGACTCCTGACTAATAGGAATATCCAGGCTTTCCCCATCAAAACGAAACAAAAGGAGCGTTTTTGTTTTGCAAAAGAACCTCCCTGGAGGCTGTGTCAGAGAAGAGAGAGCTTTCACTATGGTATAATTGAACACTGGGGTTTGAAATTTGCATCTGGCCAGTTAATATGCAGGAGGAAGAGTCTGAAGTAGAAACTAAAACCTGATGAGGGTTTTTTGTGTTTATGACACCTATTCTGAGCGAGACTGCAGTGCAACGCCTCACCTTTAGCCCACATCTCTGCAGGATTCAGAGGTTTTGATGTCCACCCACAATGCTTCATGCTTCAAACAGGGTGCTTGCACAAACAAAACACCGCTCACTTGGTTTTTGAAATGAGAGTATAATGGGTATATTTGTCAGTAAAGTATTTAACCAGCAATCTACATAATGGCAGTTTTCATTAGTGATGCAATGGCATATTTTCTTCCAAAACAGCCATTTTTGGTTTTGAGCCGAAATACTTTTGAAGTGCCAAAATCATTAAAAGGGACAGAGACGTTTAATTCGCATTTCTCTGATGGCATATTTTGATCGTGCCAGTGTCTATTTCGTGACACAACGTGGATAAACTAAACATGTCAGCTGTGAAAATGCTAGTCCTGAATTAAAAATACCGATTTCTTGTTTTTAATCGATACTGATATGGATTCTTAAATCTCAAGAGCCATTTTTTAGTCTATGCTATTTTCTGTTGATGCGTGAACATCACTAAACTTTATTTGTAGCTAGGCCTGTCGCAATAATCAATATATCGACTTATCGCGCAATATATGTACATGACCTCAATAATTTTTGCTGATGCAATATATCGCCCATTATATTTACTTAAAAATTAATGTCACCATGTTTTTTTGCATTCCACTTGCGCCTGTGTCTTTTGCAGCTTCTCGTACATAACGCGGTGTAGTCATGAGGTGCTATTTTAAGTTTAAAAAATGCTTCTACAAGCAAAGTTTAATCTGCAGATATGGCATTGTTTAGGGATCTGTGCCTTTGTGCATATGGACATCTGACTGCTAAGTAGGGATTGTGTTTTTCAGCAATACAGTGCACCCTTAATTTACAGAGAAAAGAAGGTCCGGGAAAAATCTGTAGATGGAAAATTCTGCAGACAAATTCTTTGTGCATTTTTCTTTTTATTTACTTCTTACTTTGCACTTTTTGTTAGAAAATTTTCATTTAGTATTTATTCAGGTTTTTTAAGGTATCTAATAATTTGATACTTCATTTCCATGATCTAAATATTCTTAAAAATTAAAAGTTTGTTGTCATTTGGAAGTGTGTAGGCCTTTTTGCATTATTATGCTTTTACATTATGATTATATATTCAGTGGCATATAATGGTCTTTAAAATGACAATAATATCGCTTATCGCAATTATTTCTGGGGCAATATATCGCACAACACAAAAGTTGTTATTGTGACAGCCTATTTGTAGAGTTGTTATCCAATAATCACAATAAGATTTGTGCTTTGCATTTATTATGAAATATTAATTATTTTAAAATGAAATACCACAAAATATTTATCACAAAATACAAACAATAAATTGAGTTTTGGCACTCATTAATGTGGTGACAGATCACTGTAGTGTCTCTGCTGTTCAAGCAGCAACCATTCATATCTTCTTCTTTACTACTAGTTATAGCAAGAAAAAAACATGAACATCAGAATGTATGTTGCATTATAATACAGATTCATTATATTTTTACTTAACCTGTTGTCTTTTTTTAACGTATGCTTGAATTGTCATGAAAAAGTTTACAGCCATGGTTTGACTAAATGTTCATATTTCAACAAAAAATTGGAGTAGAATCATAATTCTGTTGTTAAAAATTTGACAAAATGACCCCCCGTACGCCCCGCCCTCCGCCATTAACACCCTATTGGTACAACTCAGTTTTTATTTGATTGTTGATTTATTAAACATTTATTTTCGGGTTCGGTCCAGTGGATCATTAGTTATCATCTGTTGTTCTCCTTGTATTAGCCCTGGACGAACTGGCAGCTCCTTTGATAATGAAATTATAATGATGAATCATGTCTATAAGGAGCGCTTTCCAAAGGTATGTATCGCCAACAGATTATTTCCAGGTTTTTACTCCACAAATCTGAGATGCCTAATGTTCTCTCTGCTGGTCAGGCCACCGCTCAGATGGAGGAGCATTTGCTGGAAGTCATCAGGCAGTTTTCCCCAGACAGCACCCTACCACTGGGAGATGGCGTTTTGGGATTTATCCAGCACCAGTTGGTGGAGTTGGCCAGGGACTGTCTGGATAAATCCCAGAAGGGCCTGATCACATCTCTGTACTTCATAGAGCTGCAGGATAAACTGGAAAAAATGCTGCATGAGGTGAGGCGGGAATTTTTTTAAAGATCTTTCCAGTTCAGTGAATCCAGGCAATTGTTTGGGTATGAGACTTTGTTGATGTTGGAGAAGTGGCCTGGTAGGAAGTGCACAAGCTCTCATATGTGGCAGCTGCATACCCATGTACATAAAAACTAAAAACAAAAAAATATTACAGTGACACAGTAGCTACATTTACCTGATCAGTATTTAGGATTGACAGTCATATTTACTAACAAATGGATTTCATATTAGTTTTGTATTATCATGGACAGGGGCAACATATACTTTATGAACAGGTAACTGAAGTCAGTCCCACTGAAGATTGGAATCTTATTGAAATTGTGTAGACATTTTTAATCATTATTAAAAAAAAAAGTTATTTACTTTCAAGAACTTTTTTTTTTTTTCAAAGTAATTATAAAAAATATATATTTTATTCATGTATTTTTTTTTCCAGATTTCTTGAAATGTAAGTTTTTGTGGAGTAACACCATATGACATTTTACAATCTAAACTACGCTGGTGTTGTCATAAAGGTCAAATTAACTACAATGTTTTGACTTTCTTTCTTTATTTTTTTTGGTGGGAGTTTTGCACCACATGACTTTGATTTGGCATGCAAAAGTGTGAATAATATTAATATTTAATAACATTAAAATAGTAATAAGCAGTGAAGTTGTTTTGTTAAAATATTTTCTAACAAATTTTGAAGAGTTAGTTCACCCAAAAATGAAAATTAGCCTGTTTTACTCACCCTCGAAGCATCCTAGGGGTATATGACTTTCTTCTTTCAGACGAATCCAATCGGAGTTATAAAAATTGTCCTTGCTCTCCTAATCTTTATATTGGCAGTGGGCGGGTGGTTTTTTTCAACAGTCCAAAATAAGTCAAATCAAGCGCATCCATCCATAATAAAACGTACTTCACATGGCTACGGGGGTGGATAAAGACCTCCTGTAGCTAATCGATGCGTTTTTGTAAGAAAATAAAAATCCATATTTAAAACGTTATAAACGCTTTTCTCTCACTTCCGCTAACTGTCATACGTGCAAGCCATTCTGGGTGGATGATGTAAGAAATACACTGTTAAAAGTCCTCTGTATATTTTTGCAGTAGTATACTTTTTCAATGTGCTAAAAATCTATTTAAATATCAGTGGTATTTAGTATGCTTTTGCAATTGCACTGAAGTAGAAATATACTTATTATCAGTGTATTTATAGCGTAAAACTTTTTACAATTTTATTTAGCACAAAATATAAGAATGCACTACAAATGTACTATCTTGTATTCCCAACCTGGCAACCATGCGTATGCGCTACATTGTGGTAAAAGCACTGATGATCTGAACCAGATACATGGTTATACTTGAGCAGAATAATTGGGATTATCTCGGTTTAACCATTATCGTTCAGCCCTAGTCAGTTAAAGAATGCAATATTTATGCACTGAAAAAAATTGGTTTAGGTTTTAAAGTCCTTGCACACCGAAATTTTCATATGCGGTTTTTTTCGTATTTCATCATCCTAAAAAATTTGCCACACACAGAAACCTTGTACACTGAGTCCGATGCATATTAATTAATCCGTTGTGAAAAAATTCACAAAACAATACAAAATGGAGTCTTCTAGCAGTGAGGATGATTTTGTTGTCTTCTTTCTTCTTAAAAAGAGAAAAAGAAAGAGGAGTATTGGGTCCATCCAATCCTGAGATATAGAGAGGAAGGAGTTCCACCTCCTTGTTAAGGAGCTGTGGGATTATCACAGGCGATTCAAAGTTTACTTCAGGATGTCATTGGCTCAGTTTGATGCTTTGCTTGCGATACTGGAGCCACATATTAAAAAGACCACCAATTTCTGTGAACTCCGTGTGCAAGGACAGTGATTTGTGCTGCGAGACAAAGTGGATCAACTTGTCAGACGCCATTCTGGATTTTGGCATTCGCTTGTATGGTGGCTCTGAATTGTCAAAACACCTCTCAAAATGCTTGCTATGGATGCGAAAAATGCAGAAAATCAAACCCGATCCGAATTTTTTTGACGGAAAAAAAAAATTGACACAAAGTGACGTCGTATTTATTTTTTACTCCGTGTGCAATGACCTTTACTTCGGAAAAACTTTTAACCCAGAAATTGCTGGTAAATGTCACAAATAATCAAAGAAATGGCAAGTGACACATTGAATGAAACATGAAACAATTTCGATGTAGAAAGACTCTAGTAAAACATACTCCAGACTCCAATCTTTGTTTTATTTACAACTGCGCAAAAAACTTTTTTTTTTTATGTCTGTGCACCATAAGTTTAATTCTAGCTTGACTTTGGTTGAGTCCTTGTCGTATGCATGAACAACCATTTTCTGCTGCTTTAGCCAATGTCAGCTTGGTAATGCTGTCCTTTTCTGATTATGCCAAAGCCAACAGGTGGTCTGAGATGGTGGTTGTGGTTTGGCAGGAATATCAGGCTGACGGTGACATCAGGGCACGGCTGGGTTCTTTCACTGCTGTTGTTAATGTTAGTACTTTAAGGGGCTAGAAACGTCACGTATTCTCAAAAGAAACTGTGACCATTTTCCCTAATAAGTGTGAAATCCACCTCTTCCCCCAAGGGTTTTTTACTCTATAAATACATTCAGATTTTTTTACACCAAGCAAAAAAAGAGCAACCTCGAGCTGCGTGCATGTACATTTGCATACATGTGAGTGTTTGCATGTGTGTGTAATTGCACGTGTCGTTTCGTGTATAAATGTGTGCGTACCATGCAGTAGAGGGTTTGATTAGATATATAGATATAGATTCAAGCTTCATGCTCATCTTTGCAACTACAGGGTGTTAGTTTCCATAGCAACCCTTACGCCCACCCTGTATGTAGTGTTCAGACAACCCCAGGCAAGACTCAGCGCGCTGTCAGATCGCTGCTGTGCAGTGGATGTCGTGCTCATAGATAAGGCTATTAAAGTGTTTCCCACTTCCCTTAGTCAGCGGTGCCAAGCGCAGGGCCCTGATGCTGCAGTCATGCTGCAGTTTAACTGCTCTAACTGTTCAATCATCAACCTGTTGTGATTGATGGTCAAATCCTGTGGTTTTGTGTTGGTTTGTGGTTACATCAGTCCGCTCTATGCTGTTCCTCTGCAATCCCAGATGGGAGCAGAGAGTGACATAGTCTTTGCTGCCTTATTTTCTCTGGCATTATGCTTAAAGCTACTGGTGGACGTATATGTTGCTGTTTTATAAAGAGCAGGTTGAACAATGGCTGGTATAACGGATTTAAATGTTACACACAGGGCTGGGTGATATGGCCAAAAATATTATTAGTGTTTTTAGCATATCCTACAATATTGCAATTTTTATTTACCATTAATGGGGAAGGAAATGCTTTCCACATGTTTGTTAGACCTTGACAATGAATGTAAACTTTTCACTATTAAACTCCTACCAATTGTGTCTAATGAAATCTGTTAATAAAACGATTTAAATAAATGTAAATATAACAATTAATTTACAACAAAACACTGCATTTTTTTTTTAATCCGATGTTGCATAACAGAACTGTGTAAATTAAAACATGAATGATTGTATGATACTCCCTAAAAATAAAAGTAGTATTATTGTTTTGAAAAGTACATTTTAATATAAAAAAGTGATATATTTCTGTCATCATTGCTTCAAGTTAAACTAAACTTTTATTTTGGTGGTTTGTAGTAAAGATCTTTGAGTATCAGTGTGTGTTTGATGGTTTTTTTTTCTCAAATAAAACGGTGAAGTGACTCTCAGAGCAGCTCCGGAGATGAAGTTTGTGTGTTCATGTCTCATATATTGAGACACAGACACTGAAAACACTGAGCATCACCTGTGTTTGAGTTTGTGTAGTAGATGAAACTATGCCATTCATTCACAAAAAGACACTCTGAACATGCCGACTTAAGTCACATGCACTGACTGACAGTTGTCATGTTAATTTCTGCTGTGTGATACGGTTAGATTAATACATATTGAGTAAAAGTGTTCAGAGCTAATCATTATCATTGACAAATTTGAGCTTATTATTTAAAAAAAAATTAGTATTCTTATTTATATTACGGTTAATGTAAATTACTATTTACCAAGTAGATGCAACGTACCACTTTTGTCAGTACTAGCCCCAATTACGATACTTTTTTTTACTTTTATTTTTGGTACTTGCCGATAATGAGTACCGATACCAATATTTTCATTTCATTTGTACATTTTAAATATTGGGTAACAGAAACAAAAGGAGTATGTTAAGTAGTTGTAACTAATTAATCAGATTGATTATTCAGACACCTTCAACATTTCTCACATTATCACAGTTTATTCGTTATAGTTTAGAAAATGATAATAAAATATGACAAGAACTCAGTTAAACTGTGTCATGAAACAAATTCCGCTTGATGATGTCAGATAAACTTGAAGAGAAAGGTATGTAGGATTACAATAAACCAAAAATTATTCATACAGCTGTCAATATTTACACAACTATCAATACTTTGTCGGGTGACCCTTAGCCTTAATGACAGCCTGTATTCTCCTGGGCATGCTGTCATCCAGGTTTATGCAAACCTGAACTTAAATTTTTTTCCCAGACTCAGTCTGAATAATTTTTGGTCCCAAATTTGTATAAATTTTACTGGTGGTCCACTGTATGAAGAATTTTCGGGTATAATATATCACAGTTTAGTTTATTTTGCTATCCTCACTTTACATAAATGAACTATAGTGTCCTACACCCACTAGTAAAAAAAAATAAAAAATTATATCTGGTCTCTGAATAATTTTTGGTTTGACTGTATATCCTTCTGTTATTTTCACACTTAATTATGCCCATTAAAATGTATTTTACAAGTTTTTGTTACTTTCACTGTTAATTTTTTTTCTCTCTATATGGTGCCTATTTTTTTTTTCATCATCTTTAATTTAATAGCATTAGAGCTGCTCCATTGCAGCGGTTTAGTACTGTAATCACGCGATTTGCTGTAAAAATGCAGGGAACCACTCGCTATAAATCTCCTAACTGTGATATTTTCATAAATAGAAGTCGCATTTTTTCATCTGAAACGTGCAGCGATTTATTTTCCAAAGCCACTCATATAATGCAGAAACACTCATGAAGCAAGCAAAACACGCGCAACATGCACACGTATTTGTACTGGAGCAGAATGAGAGGGACAAGTACAGTACAGCCTAGCGCTTTTCACACAGGCTGTTATTAGTTTCACTTTCGCCAGAAAGTTGTGCATGCATAAGGGTAAAAATAAATGACGTTTATAGTGAATACCCCTATAAATTGTCTTATATTTACGGTTTAGTTTTAATCCAAATGATGCATGCTAAGTGAGCGAACATCAATAAAGATCACACAACAGAAGTGCGCGCGCTCTCTCTCTTCTCTCTCTCCCTACCATTAAGTAACTTGTGCATTGTTTTACTTACTTCTTTTTGACGTATCCGACCGAACTACAAACTTTCCAGTGATGTCTGTGAGAAAGGGATATTCACTCGACAAGCTCGCGCATCTGCACCGCCGCGCTCAATACCAGCTGGTATAGCCTAATAATCCTAACCCCCTAACCCTAACAAATCAGCAATACAGGCATTAATACTGAATGTTTTGTTCATTGCATACATATACTTCGTTGACATCTTTAATCCCTAATAACTCCATTCTGCTGTCTGTTGTCGGTGTTTCTTTGTCTGAATATTACACTTATCACATGCTGTGTGGTATCGGCGTTTGGTATCGGGGCATTTTAACGAGTACAGGAGCTCAGTATCTGGGCTGATACCAGTATCGGTATCGGTGCATCCTTATTATAAAGTGCATTTTCCATTAACATTTGACTAATTTGAAAAAGAAAAAAAACAGAAGTTGCGTCGGTGTATAAGTCACATTTGATCATAACATTCAGATAAAATACTAGTAATTAAAATGTTTATAAACTCAAGAATCCTTTAAATTTAAAAGAACAGACAGAAATGAAAGTATAAAACAAATTACAGTGGCATTCCTTGTAAACAACTTATTATATTATAAATGTCAAGGTTAAACTAATTTATTTAAAGCAAAACTGAAACTACTGGTGTAAAAGGCACTGTACAAATAAATTTAGGCTCATGTAGCTCTTATTCAGCATAAATTCAAATAATTTGTGTTCTTGACATTAGTTTTATAATATAATTCACTTTGGAATTAGACATCACAGATCATTTAGATGATAAAAGCGTTTTGTATTTCAGAAACTACTGCATTTATTTTTTCAGTATGGTGCAGAATCAGTTTTAACTTTAAAGGGGTGATATGATGCGATTTCAAGTTTTCCTTTCTCTTTGGAGTGTTACGAGCTCTTGATACATAAAGACGATCTGTAAAGTTGCAAAGACTAAAGTCTCAAACCCAAAGAGATATTGTTTATAAATATAATATAATATAAATAAGACTCATCCACGCCCTCCTAAAACACCTAGTTTAAACACGCCCCCACATGTCTACGTCACTGTGTGGGAAGATTGGCATAACACCGCCCAAATGTTCAAGCAAAGAAAGAAAGAAATGTAGGCGGTAACTTTTATTCTCGCTGTAGTATTTGTTGTTGCCGCCGCCGCCGCCATGTCTTGGAGACTCTGTGTGTTTCGTTATGAAAGTGAAAAACTACTTTGTTGGTCTTCCAAAAGAGGACACGACTAAAATCAGTGGTTAAGTTGTATTTACACCACTGTTCCAGAACAGTTCAAACCAAAAAAATATTTGTGTGTGTGCAACGCATTTTACGGAGGATGAGGACTGTTTTCTGGGAGAGTAGACTACAATGCCGGTGTTCTGTCACATAATGCTGACCACAGCCTGTAAGTACGCTTTCATATTTAAAGGATTTGCCACTGATGATTGAAACGTGAGTTTTGAGCAGTGTAGAGTAGCGCTTGTTGTTTGTCGTTTCTCCGATCACAAATACAGACATGGTTTTATGTTTACGCGGCGCGATGCAACGCAACGTGTAAAAAGACAGTATTAGTCATTATAATCAGTAATATGTCGCCACTCGATGCAACAAATGCCTCTTTGTAATGGGTTTCATTGGTTTTGTCTCGTCGTGCCGGGACACAGCATCACAGTATGGTAAGGAGCATAACATTTCAGTCACACGCTTGAGGTATTCGGTCAATCACAACGCACTGGATAGCTGGCCAATCAGAGCACACCTCACTTTTCAGAACGATGAGCTTTGTAACAATCATCGCGTTTCAGAAAGGCGGGGCATAGAGGAGAAACATTAATGTACAGTATGTGGAAAATAATGTGTTTTTTTAACCTTAAACCGCATAAACACATTTCATTACACCAAATACGCAAAATAATGTTCTTTTTTTGTAGCAACGTCGTGACCCCTTTAATAAACAATTAAAAAAAGGATAGTTATCATAACTTTACATTGATTAAATTTTTTTATCATATTTTCAGACTTCTTTGACACCACTGTAGTTATTAACAAAAGTATTAATTTAATTATACTAATTTGTCATCCTATTGAACTGCTTTTCATTTTATTTATCAATTTCATGAATTATCATCAAATGTCGCAAATGGAATCCCATCCTTGATCATAAATGGATTGTAAATTTTCCGCATGTAAACAGTAAGGACAGCTTGAAGCTGGGCATCATTATAAAGCTCTGTGCTGCAAGGGCACAAGTCACAGTCGAGTCTGAGCTGCCATCTGCTTATGATGGAAAGAGACTCGCTGGCTGCAGTGCTAAAAAAGGAAACGGTTCATTGTTTTGATGTGACGGTTCGTGTCGAGTTCGAATCATCCATGTTTCCCTCAAACCCCTCTTGCAGTGGCATTTGGCTGTCTGCGAAACATGAGTTACACATCTTATCTTGCTATGAGGCTTTTTAATGCTGATTTGATAGCATGTCTCCCTCACTTTGTTCGGCTTCATCAAATGCCTAAAAATGCAGTAATTTTTGTTTTTCGTAGGAGTCGTCTGACCGAGCATGATCCTTTGTTTACTCTGCTTTTCTCCTTACATGAGGAGACAGCAGCTCAAGATAGATTAAAAATGTTTTTGTGCTCTTTCGCAGATGCTTGTTTAGAATATAATATTTGAATACATCTCAACGTTTTGCACAGTCTTTATATTTTGTCATCTAATGCATCTCAAATCCAGATTCTATGAGTACGCAGAGTTGATTAAAATTCACACGAGCGCCTAGAATGGATTTGATCCTGTAGCACAAGTAGCTCATTACCTCCCACTCCCGCATCCCACAAGCCAGCAGATTCCCCTGCACAAGCAAGAAATAACATTCCAGTCACTTCGCCAAATACTGTCCAGTGTTCAGAACGGATACAGTCGTCTGCGGTCTATTTGATGATCAGCACAGTATGCTGCTGAATTATTTTCCACCCTCTCTCTGACTCTTTTAATTAAATAGCCTTTTAAAAAGAGATTTATACTTTTTATTTAGCAAGGTTGCATTAAAATAAAAGTAAGACTTTTACTATATTACAAAAGATTTCTATTTCAAATAAATGGTGTTCTTTTGAAGTTTCTATTTATCAAAGAATCCTAAAAAATTATTACAGTTTGCACAAAAATATGAAACCGCACAACTGTTTTCAACATACACAATAATAAGAAATGTTTCTTGAGCAGCAAATCTGCACATTCAAATGATTTCTGAAGGATCAGGTGATACTGTATTGATGCTGAACATTCAGCTTTGCATCACAGGAATAAATTACATAAAAAAATATATTCAAATAGAAAACCGTTCTTTTGAATTGTAATAATATTTCACAATATCACTGTTTTTACTGTTAAGATGTCTTTAAAAATTAAAAAATCTTACTGACCCCAAACTTTTGAATAATATTTTACGTTTTCATAATCAACTAATTGGTGAGTCTCAATAACTAGTCATTTGTCTTAAAGGGACAGCTCTCCCCAAAATGAAAATTGTCATTATTTCATGTAGTCTAAAGCTGTAATCTGGAATGTTTAATCTTTTTTTTTTAACGGTCAAATCATGCCAATCTCTATTTTCCCACATGTGTCATCCAGCACCTCACACTCCAGTCCAGTAGGTGGCAGAAATAAAAGCTTTTTCCCTGGTTTGTCACCTGCCATTAAAACTGCAACTGAATGAAATTCATCCCCTTTATTGTTGTTAAAAAATATGATTGTTAATATAAGAAAAATTTGCTAAAAGCTAAAAATTGAGCTATTAGCTAAAAACCTAACATTTACCTCAGGAAAGCCATTCAATGTCCATATCTTTTTAGTAATCTAGAAGAAAAATAACTCTACACTTCATATTCTATATACTATAACTCTGTTTTCATTTTTTGCGAAATATAAGTGCTAGCTGTTTTGGTTAGTGACTTGAATTTCAAATATTTGCATTTACTGAAATTTCAGTGCATCACTAACTATCGCTTTGTCTAAAATTAAACACTTCCTAACTACATAGAATGCAAAAAACAGTACGTCAAGAGAGTAGTGTATCTGAATTTATAGTATTTGGAAAAACAGTAGGCAAAAAGTACGCAGATGACCTATTCTATCCCATGAGGCCACAGGCAAGGATTTATTGAATAGCAGTGAAGCAATGCAACTGACGTTGGTAGTTCATGTGATAGTAACAACTTTATACATATCACATACATGATGCAACACTTTTTCAGTAGATCAAGACAAGTCATGCAGTATCCCTATAATAGATTGTGTTTGTCTCGCTTAGGCTCTGGAGCGCTCCGAGAGTGAGGAGGTTTCAGTAATCACCCAGCTGGTGAAGAAGATCCTCATCATCATCTCACGACCCGCACGACTGCTGGAGTGTCTGGTGAGATTGTGCACTACACTGATCCACTGATTATTCCTAACGGTCTGACATTCCCAAAACTGTGCTCCTGATTTTCACTTCCCTAGGAGTTTGACCCTGAGGAGTTTTACCATCTTCTGGAGGCTGCAGAAGGTCACGCCAAAGTCGGCCAGGGCATCAAAACGGATATTCCCCGCTATATAATCAGCCAGCTTGGACTCAACCGAGATCCCCTTGATGGTGCGATTATCTGTTATTTATCTTGTGATGGTTTTGTTTTGAAAGCATATCAGTTTCTCTTGGGCTCATGTTGTTGTGTCCTTCATCTCTTTTGACAGAAGTCGTGCAGCTCGAGGAGCAGTATGACTCTGGCCCCACACTGACAGTTGATTCTGAAGAATCCGCGGATGTAAATGCACCTCAAAAAGAGCTGAAGCATTAAATAGCCTTGCTAGGTTTCGTAAGACGTCACTAACGATACGTCTCTTCCTGTTGCTTACAGCAGAATAAATCTTTACCCACACCACTACGAAGAAAACCGCTGGAGAGTGATTTTGAGACTATTAAAATCATCAGCAATGGGGCTTATGGGTAAGCAAATCATATCATGACTACAGGTAAAAAATAAAAGTGATTACTATAGGTGGGCATAAGGGCATTTTTAGCTGGCAAAACATGATTTGAATGAGAACCCAGCTTTCATTATCATTCTAGCTCAATACAGCTTCTGATTCTCGACAAAACGGTCTCCAAAACTGGAGAAAAAAAAAATGAATTGATTGCAACTAGAGGATGGTTTATTATTGCCATCACAAAGGCAGTTTCTTTTCTAGTGTTGCTAGCTGCCAACAGGACCTATTTAAAGGGATAGGGATTTGCACCCAAAATGCAAATTCTGTCATTAATTACTCATGTTGTTCCAAACCTATAAGACCTTTGTTTATCTTTGGAACACAAATTAAGATATTTTTGATGAAATCCGAGAGCTTTCTGACCCTCCCACAGACAGCAACGAAATTACCACATTCAAGGCCCAGAAACGTAGCAAAGACATTGTTAAAATAGTCCATGTGACATCAGTGGTTCAACCGTAATTTTACTTTTTGTGTGCAAAGAAAACAAAAATAACAACTTTATTCAAAAAAATTATTCTCTTCCGTCAGGTTCCTCCTGCCACGAATGCACTCAGAGAGTACACACTGTCACTTTTGATTAATTTAAAGGGGTCATATGATGCGATTTTCAAATTTTCCTTTCTCTTTGGAGTGTTACAAGCTGTTCATGAATAGATAAGATCCCTAAAGTTGCAAAGACTGAAGTCTCAAATCCAAAGAGATATTCTTTATAAAAGTTAAGACTTGTCCACGCCCTCCTAAATGGCTCGTTCTAACACGCCCCCACATCTATGTCACTAAGTGGGAAAATTTGCATAACACCGCCCAAACGTTCACGCAAATAAAGGTGTAACTTTTATTCTCGCTGTAGTGTTGTTGTTGCTGCCGCCATGTCGTGAAGGCGCTGTGATTCGTTGTGAAAGCAAAACTAATTTGTTTGGCCTTCCAAAAAAGGACAATATCTGCTTCGTCATGCCTAGAGCTGATCCGTGCTGGTCGCTGAGGAAATACATCAACTTCACGCTGTGGATCGCCGGATCGGCTTTCACAGTGGACGAAGTGGAGTCCAGCCCGGGATCGTCACATGTTGTTGCCGCAAGCCTGCCGGACGCTCCTTCGTCGAAATCCGCTCGCCGCTAGGTTCACTCAACCCGACTTGTGGGTGGACGCTGTTGTTTCGTTGTGAAAGCGAAACTACTTTGTTTGGCCTTGCAAAAGAGGACACGACTAGAAATCAGGGGTTAAATTCTATTTACAACACTGTTCCAGAACAGTTCACACCAAATATTCAATGTGTGACGCATTTTATGGAAGTCTGTTTCCTGAACCTGCAGAGTAGCCTACCTCCGTCTACCACACAAATATGGTTTTATACAGGGGGCAGGTTGCCCACTTGCAGGACAGTCTGGCTCTTCTGACTCACAGACTGTAAGTACATTTTCATTTGAAGGATTTTCCACTGATGATTCAAATGCGAGTTTTTGGCAGTGTAGAGTAGCACTTGTTGTTGGTTATTTCTCCGATCACAAATGCAGACAGGGTTTTATGTTTACGCGGCGCGATAACGCAACGCAACGTGTAAAAAGACAGTACAAGTCATTATAATCTGTCCCCACTGGATGCAACAAATGCTTCTTTTGTAATGGGTTTTGTTTCTTCTTCTTCTTTCTTCTTTTCGTCTCTTCGCGCGTACGGACAAACCACACGACAGTAGGTAATGGGCGTAAAATTTCCGTCAACAAACACAAATCGCTTGACGGTATTCTGCCAGTCCACGCGCTGATTAGCTTCCAATCAGGCGTAACCACCTTCCTCGCTTTTTCAGAACGATGAGCTTTGTAAAAATCGACACGTTTCAGAAAGGCGGGGCATAGAGGAGAAATAATAATGTACAGTATGTGGAAAATAATGTTTTTTTTTTTTTACTTTAAACCGCATAAACACATTTCATTACACCAAATACACAAAATAATGTTCTTTTTTAGCAGCATGTCATATGACCCCTTTAAGAAGATTCTAGTGATCTTCTGATTAGTTTCAAAGAGGAAATGTTGGTAATTAAAAGGGATAGTTCTCCCAAAAATTTAAATTGTCATCATTTACTCACCCTTGCACTGTTCCAAACCTATATGAATATCTTCTTTCTGCTGAACACAAAAACATATATTTTGAAGAATGTTGGTAATCGTACAGTTACAGGTTTTCGTTGACTACCATTATTTGGGGGGAAAAATACAAGAAAATCAATGGCAACCAGAAACTGTTTGGTTACCAACATTCTTCAAAATATCTTCTGGAACAGCTTGAGGAATTGATGGAAATGATGATAGAATTTTCCTTTTTGAATGAACTATCCCTTTAATAACTAAATTAGTGAAAACTAAAATTGTGTAGCTGTTTTACTCAATCTCTCAAGAATCAGTGCTCTGTGTCTTCAAGGTCAGAAAGCTCCTAGAACATTACCCAAGCATCCTACTGCTATGTACTCCATCTCTCTGGCAGGGCTGTGTATCTGGTAAGGCATAAAGAAACTCGGCAACGTTTTGCGATGAAAAAGATCAACCGTCAAAACCTGATTCTGCGGAACCAGATCCAGCAGGTGTTTGTGGAGCGAGACATCCTGACGTTTGCAGAGAATCCCTTTGTGGTCAGCATGTTCTGCTCCTTCGAGACCCGCAGACATCTGTGCATGGTCATGGAGTATGTGGAAGGTAATGGCTACAGTCATTTGTCATTTGGTGTATAATGGCCAGTTTGTTCTCTGTGACTATTACAAAGTCAGTAAGTGTATGATGCCTAACATTTTAAAATTCTGGTTTTAGGATTGTGTAGTGTATTCCAGCTTTTAAGGCAACATAATTCAAACATAACGTGTAAACATGTATCTTATAAATGCATATTGTCATATGAAAAGTCAAAGCTCACAAAGAGAACCATTTACTATGAGGGGAGAAATACTTAAAGGTCCCCTGAAGTGCCTTGAAACACGCAGCATTATTCTATGTGGTGACGTAATTTCAACTGAAACAGGAAGAGAGGGCGGGACATATCAAGCAGCCCCGCCCCCTTTTTTAAAAATAGCTAATAACGTTTTGTTTATATCTGCTAGGGCCAGAGCCGTTGATCTCGGTAAAGCCGCGTTTGACAGCCACAGTCTAATAGAGTACCTCCTAGATTAAATATGAAACTCTTAGTAAAACAAAATAGTGGTCATAATCATGCTGAGGCTGTGTAGTTGTAAAAGTTTTTAATATATGCCGACTCGCACATATGATCTGCTCCGTGCGATCGCATCTCTGGACCGGAGCCAAAGTCCGGATCAGACTGAGTGTGCTGCCGCGGTTCGCGTGACACAACGTGAAACCAGACCTCATTTGCACCAATCGAAAGCATATTTACACTGTCTGAATCCTTCCCTATTGCCTACATTGTGCACTTCGAGCCATTCACTGTACAGGAAATACTACACTGTGCAGGAAATACTACACTGTGAACAAGTGACCGATCTCAGGCCCGTCGGGGGGTGGGGGTGACGGCGTCTATTTATAATGCAGGGGGCGGGCGCTTCCGATTTAGAGAGCATTTGATTGGTCAGAAGATTTGATGAGAATATGAAGTACGATGTGACGTCAAAAATCGTTGAGCCGTTTTGGCGGAAGTGCCGAACTGCAAGCTTTGAATGCTTATATCTTATAAATGCGAATTTTAAGGCTTAAGACTAACATATTGATACTAACACCCAAAAAACTTTAATTTTGATTTCATGGGGACTTTAAAGGCATTTAAATAGTTTTATTCAGTGACTGCTACTCTGGATGGTCGGTAGAAATAGAAATCTCTTGTAACAATATATACCTCCCTTCAAAAGTTTGTGGGCAGAGTATTACTTTCCTTTTTTGAAAAAACAAAACAAAATTAATACTTATATTCATGTGATAAAATGATCAAAAGTGATAGTAAAGGCTTATATTGTTAGAAAAGATTAAATGCTGTTCTTTTTCATTTTTTATTCATCAAAGAATCCTGAAAAGAAGTATCACAGGTTCCAAAAAAAAAATATTAAGCAGCACAACTGTTTCCAACATTGATAATAAATCAGTAAATCATTAGACTGATTTCTCTAGAAGGTGGGCTGTGTGACATGAAGAGGCGTGGTGAGTAAGGTGTGATGTGAAAATTCAGTGGCTTTGCGGTGCGCGTCACAGAAATAAATTATATTTTAAAGTCTATTAAAATAGAAAAGCATTGTTTTAAATTACTATGTCACAATATTACGGTTTTTTGTTAATACATTATAATACTTATCTATTTATTTAGATAGTGTAATGCATTAAAACACATGACAATCAAACTTTCAAATATTATGATGCATTTTAACTTTGGTTACCATTATTTATGGAAAGATATAATGCATTACAATGTACATTATGAATAACTTTATGTATCATACATAAAGGCTTTCAGTAAAGTGTTACCATTGCAAATTGTTTAGATTTAATTCATAAATTATTAATAATACATGTGTACATATAATGTATATGTATGTACCATGTATAAATATGTCTGGGCTGATATGATCTCCAGGTGGTGACTGTGCCACTCTGCTAAAGAACATGGGCCCACTTCCTGTGGATATGACCAGGATGTACTTTGCGGAGACTGTTCTAGCGCTGGAGTACCTCCACAGTTATGGCATTGTGCACAGAGATCTCAAACCAGACAAGTGAGAAAAGAACTGCAGACCTCATTTATGCAACTGTATGTCAGTGTAACTGTTGTTAACCAGTTCTGTTAACCCTTCGCAGCCTTTTGATTACTTCAATGGGACATATTAAACTCACTGACTTTGGGCTCTCCAAAATCGGCCTCATGAACATGACAACCAATCTGTATGAGGGCCACATTGAGAAAGACACTAGGGAGTTTATCGATAAGCAGGTGGGCAAGAACATAATACTCAATCTATGCCAATTTTCAAGACACTTTATTGATATTAATATAGAATCAGTCTTTGTTTCGCATTGTTTTATTTGTTGTATTCATAGGTTTGTGGCACCCCAGAGTACATTGCTCCAGAAGTGATTTTGCGGCAGGGCTACGGGAAGCCTGTCGACTGGTGGGCCATGGGCGTCATCCTGTACGAGTTTCTTTTGGGATGTGTACCGTTTTTCGGAGACACACCGGAAGAGCTTTTTGGACAGGTTGTGAGTGGTGAGTTCAGATGAACTGCCCTGTCAGCTGGCAGGACACAGATACCATTAAAGGATCAGGAAGCTTCACCAACTGGTTTAAAATGAAACCACCGTAAAAGGATTTGATACACTGTGTTCCTTATGCAGATGAGATTATCTGGCCAGATGGAGATGATGCCCTTCCTGTAGACGCCCAGGACTTGATCACACGATTACTAAACCAAAACCCACAGGAGAGGCTTGGAAGAGGTGCTTTCACATTCATATGTAGCCGATAGGAATTGTTAAAAATCCTCTTTAGTATAATTGTTACCTAGGTATAGTTAGCTTGTTATTTTTTCCAAGGGTTCATAAGTGTTTTAAAAAGAGCATATATTGAAACAAAGCTGATAAAACATGTCGTTCTGAACTTCAACAACTGATTCAACAAATTTATCTAGCTGTTTTATAAATTATATATATACATTTTTTTATTTAAATCTTTTTTTAATTTCAGTAAATTATATAATTAAATTTTTATATTTTTAATATATTTTTGACATTTATTTTATTGTTGTGTGTGTATATATATATATATAGTGGGTACGGAGAGTATTCAGACCCCTTAAATTTTTCACTCTTTGTTATAATGCAGCCATATGCTAAAATCATTTAAGTTAATTTTTTTTTTCCTCATTAATGTACATACAGCACCCCATATTGACAGAAAAACATAGAATTGTTGACCTTTTTGCAGATTTATTAAAAAAAAAAAACGGAAATATCACTGACCTAAGTACTCAGACCCTTTGCCGTGACACTCATATATTTAACTCAGGTGCTGTCCATTTCTTTTGATCATCCTTGAGATGGTTCTACACCGTCATTTGGTCCAGCTGTGTTGATTATACTGATTGGACTTGATTAGGGAAGCCACACACCTGTCTATATAAGACATTACAGCTCACAGTGCATGTCAGAGCAAATTAGAATCATGAGGTCAAAGGAACTGCCTGAAGAGCTCAGATACAGAATTGTGGCAAGGCACAGATCTTGCCAAGGTTACAAAAAAATTTCTGCTGCATTTAAGGTTCCTAAGAGCACAGTTGCCTCCATAATCCTCAAATGGAAGACGTTTGGGACGACCAGAACCCGTCCTAGAGTTGGCCGTCCGGCCAAACTGAGCTATTTGGGGGAGAAGAGCCTTGGTGAGAGAGCTAAAGAAGAACCCAAAGATCACTGTGGCTGTGCTCCAGAGATGCAGTTGGGAGATGGGAGTAAGTTGTAGAAAGTCAACCATCACTGCAGCCTTCCACCAGTCGGGGCTTTATGGCAGAGTGGCCCGACGGAATCCTCTCCTCAGTGCAAGACACATGAAAGCCTGCATGGGGTTTGCTAAAAAACACCTGAAGGACTTCCAAGATGGAGAGAACTAAGATTCTCTGGTCTGATGAGACCAGATAGAACTTTTTGGCCTAATTCTAAGCGTTATGTGTGGAGAAAACCAGGCACTGCTCATCCCCTGTCCAATACAGTCCCAACAGTGAAGCATGGTTGTGGCAGCATCATGCTGTGGGGGTGTTTTTCAGCTGCAGGGACAGGACGACGGGTTGCAATCGCGGGAAAGATGAATGCAGCCAAGTACAGGGATATCCTAGACGAAAACATTCTCCAGAGTGCTCAGGACCTCAGAATGGGCCGAAGGTTTACCTTCCAACAAAACAATGACACTAAGCACACAGCTAAAATAACAAAGAAGTGGCTTCACAACAACTCTGTGACCGTTCTTGAATGACCCAGCCAGAGCCCTGACTTAAACCCAATTGAGCATCTCTGGAGAGACCTAAATATGGCTGTCCACCAACGTTTACCATCCAACCTGACAGAACTGTAGAGGATCTGCAATGAGGAATGGCAGAGGATCCCCAAATCCAGGTGTTGCACTTTCCCAAAAAGACTCATGGCTGTATTAGATCAAAAGGGTGCTTCTACTAAATACTGAGCAAAGGGTCTGAATACTTAGGACCATGTGATATTTCAGTTTTTCTTTTTTAATAAATCTGCAAAAATGTCAACAATTCTGTTGTTTTTCTGTCAATATGGGGTGCTGTGTGACATTCATGAGGAAAAAAAATTAACTTAAATGAGTTTAGCAAATGGCTACAATATAACAGAGTTTATTTAGTTATTTATTTATAATTTAATTTGTCCTTGATTAATTAATAATGAATTTTTATTGTGTTTTTGTAAATTTAATTTAATTACATTTTAATTTTTGTAAATAATTATATATTGTTTGTGTTTTTTAATTTGTAGAAATACATGTAATTCATGAAGATGCATTGTTTTTGTTCCTCTGAATTAAAATTAGACTTTTTTTTGCTTCTGCAAAGGGCCAAAAATGGTCATGAAAAATACAAAAGATTGTATGAAAAACTAACATCACCTCAAGTGAAAAGAAATGACAGAAAATACTAGGGCTGTCAATTTTTTTCAAATATTTGTCAAATTTAAAATAAAAATCCACATTCTAATGCAAAAAGGTTGCATTCGAATTTTAGGTGTGCGTTAAGGATGCAGCCTTATCAGCGGCGCACCGCATGAGATGTGATGACGATGTAAGTGTCGTTGCATTATAATGTTTTTGTTAGCCTATCCAGTTGAAGCCACTAGATGCGGTGCTGCTGCGTTGCCCATTAAAAATATTGCGGGAAAAGAGAACATCAATGCGGAGAAGATCTTGTTTACATCAAAAATGAAACCAAGCCGTTTACACAGAACACATATTTAGCGCATTTTCCAGAGGGACATCTATCAGCGTTGCACTCGCATCTCGCACAAGAGAGCGGCCGCATGTTTAGAAAGCCATGTAAAATTAATGTAGGTTTAACTTTTTAAAAAACATATATCGAGACTTTGTGGCGGGTTTTTCCCCCATCCCACTGCATCTCAAGTTTTTAAATGAAAAATGCACTCCGTGTGATTGGCTTTCCGCCCTTTGTATTAAACTATGCATACATACATGATGCTGTTTTGTTTATAGTTGTTTAAGCAACTTCATTATATATGGTTTATAAACATTATGCACTTTTTTTCACAGATAGTCAGTCATGATATCTGTGCATTAGTTAATATTTTGCTCGATGCGCCCTCTTGTGGCCTCGGAAGAGAAGCCAAAAGCTTTTCTTCACCCTAACTGAAATTATGCATTTTAAAATAGAATATAATTGATTTAATTCTAATTCAGTTTTTCAAGCATTTTGACAGCCCTAGAAAATACATGATATGACTCATTTAAGTTCAAAATAAATGTTTAGAATTAGATGTACTGCAAAAGTCATTCAGACAAGAGTTTTATGTAGAGCTGTGGTCAGATTTGATGAATTCACATGTGTTTGTAGGTGGGGCTCCAGAAGTAAAGCAGCATATGTTCTTCAGTGGTCTGGACTGGAACGGACTCCTGCGTCAAAAAGCTGAGTTCATCCCTCAGCTGGAGGCCGACGACGACACTAGTTATTTTGACAGTGAGTCTCACTTATTCAGCGCACGGAGGAGATTCTGTGAGCTTCATAAATGCCTGGAGCAAAGTGCTCTAGAAATGTCAGCTCATTCTTGCGGCTTACGCACTAAGATGCAGTTATTATGTCTTCATTGTACTTACCTATTACACCCTAAATCCTTTTTGTTTGTTTTTTCCCCATGTAGCTCGATCTGAACGCTACCATCATTTGGCCTCTGATGAAGATGATGAAACTAATGATGAAGAGTCTTCCTTAGAAATACGACGGTTTTCCTCTTGGTCAAATCGTTTCAGCAAGGTTGGGTCCTTCTGCTGTCTGCACACTTTTATAATAATTTTTTTTGTTAATTCTTTTTATCTGATTCAATTTTCTCTCTCTCTGACATTTCTTATCCACAATTTTATAGGTGTACAGCAGCACAGAGCACCTGGCCACCCCTTCCAACCTGAGTTTCTCCTCTGACCGCAGTCACAGTGAAGAGATAGAGGACCGGGCGGACGGGAGGGACACTCACTCACATGGAGAGATCCAGCGGCAGGCCTCCACTGGAGACAAGAGGCTCTCGGCTCAGAGGGCAAGGTGGGAATAGAGGAATAAAGAAATCAGTTCACTCAAAAACCAAAATTCTGTCACCGCTGATGTTTCATTACAATTGAATAAAACATGTTATATACAATACAGAAAATTAGAAAACTATTTTTTTAGTCAAATGTTACAATCAGTGGTTATTTAATATCATTGAGATACTATTTTAGTTTTTATTAATATTTTAAATTAATTTTAATTTATTTCTAAAGTATTGGGTTTTGTGCTTTTTATTATACAATAAACTGTTAGGATATGCACTAGTCAAACTTACATTGTAGATACTTTCTGTATGAATAATTACTACAAAAAATTGCATTACATATATCTGGCATTTTGACTAGTCAAAATTTAATATTTAAGTTATCTGTAAGGCACTTTTGACTAGTAATAAGTTAACAGCAGGTATCTGAAATATAATTTTGTCTAAAAAATTTATTTTTATTATCGGTAATTCTACAACTTAATTTGGACTAGTTAAAAATGCAATAATTCTTACTGATAAAAATGTAATTGAGTAGTCAAAATAAGATACCTTGGGTCAAATTGCATTTTTACTTTTGGTAGGTTTTATGTCTGTATATTAATATTTGTTTATTTATTCATTTGTATTCATTTTAGTACAAGTTAAACTAAATGATATGTATATATAATGCATAGATGGATAAATGGTTAGATATAGAAATATAAAATGTATTTCTTTTTTGGTTCACTTTTAATGAAAATGTTTCATATGGTTGCACTTTTATAAAAAACAAATAACAAATAAACATTATACCCAGTCTAGTATTGCATTAGTTGTAGTATATAATGTTAGTATATTGTTTTGATGTTTTTGGCTCAGTCACAGTAGATGTTATTTTCCAGCACTCTGAATGCGTGTTTGATATCTTCCAGTCTGCGCCCTCGCACTTCTTCCAGCTCCTCTCAGCCTGAGCGAGCTGTGAGCCCCCTAGTGGTGAGCAGCACACACAGCCTGGAGGCCATGCCTCGATTCGCCCTCTCCACAGACGACGAGGGTAAGCTGACACTGAGAATGTGCCACATTTTATGAGATTTCGGTCATCAAATTTATTGGCGTTCACAAATTTTCAAAATGAACGTTTTGCCTCACCTGCCAGTGGGCAACTTGAGAGCATCCATGAAACTATATTTTGTCAAAAAAAAATTAAAAAGGCATTTGTCAATATAGACCTTTTTCCTGAGTAAACAATGAGCACCACAATTACGAATTCAAATAGTGCCCATCTGTTTTTAATGTAGCTACCGTCGGCAGCTTCGTGTCATCTACACACATTAACTTTGAGGAGCGAGGCACTGACAAACAACGGTCATTGTGACACTGTAAAGTGATGGCGCTATGGAGCCATGTGCTTTTTTAAAACACTTTAATAGGTTTAACATTAGATTATCAGCTCGGAATATATGCTAATTTGACTTGAAACACTGGAGACTGGAAATGCAAAGCATCCTTCCTGTTAAGAATCTTGCGTGACCTCCACATTCAGGAAAAATGTCTGTAACAGTGGAATTAATTGAGTTGTTTTTTATTATTTTAATTTTTAGAATTATATTTTAGGGCTGAACTGTGAATCATAATTTTAATCATGATTTCTGCTTCTCTCAGTTTATTAAGCATAATCGTTGTTTTATCCTGAATTTTTGTTTTAATTTGCCAGTTGTGTTTTCATAAATTGATAATTTTTTGCTCAGTGATTATACATAATCTTCCCAACCTGGCAACCATGCGCACACGCTCTCTCTATATTATTGAAAAATCGTTAATGAGCTGAAAAAACCGGCAAACATTTGCCAGTCCATTTTCTTTGCTGCGACTAAATCTGCGAGCAAACCATGTGAGTTGACTTGACTTGAAAAACTCTTGATTTGTGCTTATGTGAAAGTGCAATAATTCTGTTGAATTGAAAAAATTAAATAAAATGATTTGAATGAATGACTTTTTGATTGAAAAGTTTTAAGTTGAAGGGTTTGAGTCTAATCTCTCATGTTTCAATCATGTTGTTCCCTTACATCCTATTCTCTTTTTGTCTTTATATAAAATCTCACTTCAAAGAAAATCTCTCACTATATTTGCATATTTATACAGAATTGTATAGTAAATGTGTGCCCTAGCAATGTTCAAATGAATGTCCACCTAAATACAATCACGTTATGCTACATTCACAAGGGTGGAGGAGTGCTTTGATGCAAACCTTTTTTGTGCAGCTGAAGTTGTCGTATCCAACCTGCGACGAATCAGACTACGTAGCAACAGCACAGGAACGAAACACTCATCACCAAGGGAACAAGGGAGTCCTCAGTGCTTTGGAAACCAGCTGGAGACACCTGACAGGCAGCGGCTCTCACCAGGACGCAAAGTTCCCAAGTCTGCATCAGTGTCTACGCTCTCGCTCATCATCACACCAGGTCAGACCCCACAGTCACCACTGCAGTGTTACAAAATATTGCTCCTCCTCATATCTAGAGAGTGATCAGGGTTGGGTAGATTACTTGCAAATTGTAGTCTGCCCCCCCCCCCCCCCCCCCCCCCCCCTGTTACTGATTACAAATTGCATAATGAAAATTGTACTTAGTAATGTAATCTATTAGATTCACTCATTTTTAGCTATCTAATTTGACTACTTTTTTCTAGTGCTGCCAAACGATTAATTGCGATTGAATGCATCCAAAATAAAAGTTTTTGTTTACATAATATATGAATGTATACTGTGTATATTTATTATGTATATAAATACCCATGCATGTATATATTTAAGAAAAATTTTATGTTTATATATTTAATATATTTATATATGATATAATTTATATAAATATATACATGTAAATATATACTGTATGCGTGTATTTATACAGTATCTCACAGAAGTGAGTAAACCCCTCACATTTTTGTAAATATTTTATTATATCTTTTCATGTGACAACACTGAAGAAATTACACTTTGCTACAATGTAAAATAGTGAGTGTACAGCTTGTATAACAGTGTAAATTTTCTGTCCCCTCAAAATAACTCAACACACAGCCATTAATGTCTAAACCGCTGGCCACAAAAGTGAGTACACCCCTAAGTGAAAATGTCCAAATTGGGCCCAATTAGCCATTTTCTCTCCCTGGTGTCATGTGACTCATTAGTGTTACAAGTTCTCAGGTGTGAATGGGGAGCAGGTGTTTTAAATTTGGTGTTATCGCTCTCACTTTCTCATACTTGTCACTGGAAGTTCAACATGGCACCTTATGGCAAAGAACTCTCTGAGGGTCTGAAAAGAAGAATTGTTGCTCTATATAAAGATGGTGTAGGCTATATGAAGATTGCCAAGATCCTGAAACTGAGCTGCAGCACGGTGGCCAAGACCATACAGCGGTTTAACAGGATCGGTTCCACTCAGAACAGGCCTCGCCATGGTCGACCAAAGAAGTTGAGTGCACGTGCTCCGTGTCATATCCAGAGGTTGTGTTTGGGAAATAGACGTATGAGTGCTGCCAGCATTGCTGCAGAGGTTGAAGGGGTGGGGGTACGCCTGTTTGTGCTCAGACCATATGCCGCACACTGCGTCAAATTGGTCTGCATGGCTGTTGTCCCAAAAGGAAGCCTCTTCTAAAGATGATGCACAAGAAAGCCCGCAAACAGTTTGCTGAAGACAAGCAGACTAAGGACATGGATTACTGGAACCGTGTCCTGTGGTCTGATGAGACCAAGATAAACTTATTTGGTTCAGATGGTGTCAAGCGTGTGTGGCGGCAACCAGGTGAGGAGTACAAAGACAAATGTGTCTTGCCTACAGTCAAGCATGGTGGTGGGAGTGTCATGGTCTGGGGCTGCATGAGTGCTGCCGGCACTGGGGAGCTACAGTTCATTGAGGGAACCATGAATGCCAACATGTACTGAAGCAGAGCATGATCCCCTCCCTTCGTAGACTGGCTGCATGCAGTATTCCAACATAACGCCCCCAAACACACCTCCAAGACGACCAACTGCCTTGCTAAAGAAGCTGAGGGTAAAAGTGATGGATTGGCCAAGCATGTCTCCAGACCTAAACCCTATTGAACATCTTTGGGGCTTCCTCAAACGGAAGGTGGAGGAGCGCAAGGTTTCTAACATCCACCAGCTCCGTGATGTCTCCAGTGGCAACCTGTGAAGAGGACTCCAGTGGCAACCTGTGAAGCTCTGGTGAACTCCATGCCCAAGAGGGTTAAGGCAGTGCTGGAAAATAATGGTGGCCACACAAAATATTGACACTTTGGGCCCAATTTGGACATTTTCACTTAGGGGTGTTTTGTGGCCAGCGGTTTAGACATTATGGCTGTGTGTTGAGTTATTTTGAGGGAACAGCTAATTTACACTGTTATACAAGCTGTACACTCACTACTTTACATGGTAGCAAAGTGTCATTTCTTCAGTGTGTCACATGAAAAGATATAATAAAATATTTACAAAAATGTGAGGGGTGTACTCACTTACGTGAGATACTGTATATACATAATAAATATACTTTATTTTGGATGCGATTACAAGCTTTTATTTTGGATGCGATTAATCGTTTGACAGCACTACTTTTTTCTTTCTTTAGATTACTTTTGAGCTAATGTATTCATAACACAGATTTGAATGGGATTATTGTACACCATATTGACATAAAAAGAGAGAGAATTTTTTTTTTTTTTTCACAAATGAAGTGGCATTAAACATCACAAACATACCCAGGGTTCCCAAAATGGGGTTAATGAAAGAACTGCAGGGGGTTGATGAAAAGCTAATTATTAATTAAATTATAAATGTGTACAATTTAAATGAACAAACGAGTAAATTATCAAAATCCAATGATTGAACACTCAAAATAAAAATATTTTATTAATTTACTTGCAGATGTGTTATTGATTATTGAAATATTAACTTAAAATCTCAGGGGTCTTTCCAGGTCTAAAATAATTTTTTCCAAACTTCCAGAATCAGTGATTAGAAAATGTCATAGGATATGATGAAGATCAGCAGTGTTACTAGCTTAATTATTTGTCTCTTACAAGGTGCTTTTGTCCCTAAGTTTAGAAGCATGGATTGCACATTTATTTACATTATATTTATATGGCAATTCTGAATTGTGAATATAGTCAAAGCTAAATAGTATGACACACAGTAGAATTTTTAGAAAAGAAAATTTACAAGAGCAAAATCTGTAATCTGATGAGAGTTTAAATGAGCAATATCACTCGAGTACTCGAGCGATACCGGCTCTATATCAGCATGGCTGTGATTAGGCCAGAGGCAATCACAGCCGCTGATATAGAGCCGGTATCGCTCGAGTACGAGAGTGATATTGCGTTTATACAACAGTTCGATGGAACATGTGTGTAATTAAACAAGAAACAACGGAGTGCCTAATAAAACCCTCTTTTGTGCGGAACTACTTTCTTTCGCCATGGATTCAAAGCTCAAGTTGACAGTTAAACATACGTCACTTTTAGAATTCGTATCAAGGGCATGTGCTGCTTCAGTTAGGTTATTAGTGAGAAATAATGAGGTTATAAGAGAGAAACAATGCGGCAAGACGTGCATCCAAATGAGAGAGTGAGAGACCGCGAAGCTAGACGTTTCTTCTTATATTAACTAACGTACTCTACGATTAGCTCAGTGAATAATTAAAAAAAAACATAGACCCGGCTAGAACAAGCAGAGTGATACAAAATTGTGAAAGGGCGTTCCTGTAGCGATACCAGTACAATATCTCACGGTTCTCAACCAATCAGATTTGAGAACCAGAACAAACTGTTGTATAAATATATAATCTAATTACAAGTACTTAATTTATGGAATCTGATTACGTAATCCGGATTACTTGTAACTCGGCACTGAGAATGATATTGTATATTTTTAGGGTTGTCACTAACGATTATTTTGGTATTTCAGTAATCACTTGATTGTTCCAACGATTAATCAAGTAATCTGATCTTCTTTTTTTGTAATAAAAAAAGACCTACGTGAACAATAGACTTTAAAATGACTTCTATACATGTAGAATAGCAATGAGGCAATAATATTTGGTTCAAATAAAATATCAAAAGCAAGTAATCATATGGTTTTATTGAACAAAAGGGTTCAAATTCATACAAATACATGTAATGAAACATATAATCATAACTTACGTACGTTATGTTTTATATCAAATCCCTGCAGAGAGCGCCAACGGCCTGACGATTGTTTTTACACTTTACAGCACGATCTAATCTTTGTTTAATATTGACTAAACATTCAATTCAGATGTTTGTAATTTTTCATATTTGCCATTTATTTAAATATTTGGTAATATTTTGACATTTCTTGAATATGTGGACATCAAAACATGCAAAATCAGAGCAAGGGTTTAAACTTTTATTTTGAAGTTTCAATGAACAGTTAGCTTTGTTAAAAAGAAAATGATATATTCTCCTGTATTGGCGTAGGCTTATAAATGATTTGCCTTCAAATCTGATCGAAAGCTGTGGAATGTGCCATTTCCGGTATTTTGCCAGTTTTTATAATCGATGGAATCATATAATGACATATGCCGTTGCGTTATGGGCGTCCCGAGTTTGAATCCTGGCTCGAGGACCTTTCCCGATCCCACCCCTCTCTCTCCCACTTCGCTTTTTGTAATCTCGACACTGTCCTGTCGTAATAAAGGCAAAATTCCAAAACTAAATCTTAAAATCTGTATTATTTTTGACATTTTTCCCCTTCTTCCTCCTCACCAGATGATGGGAGTGGCAGCCTGCAAGCGCGCTCTATTTCCCCTCGATCGTTTTCCTCTAACCCATCATCCCGAGACTCCTCCCCCAATCGAGACCTGTCACTCAGCATCAGCAGGCTCCGCCCCCCCATCATCATCCACAGCTCTGGGAAGAAATACGGCTTCACCCTGCAGACCATTCGTGTGTACATGGGGACCAGCGACATCTACACCATACACCACATGGTCTCGGTGAGCAGAGAATCAATGAGCTTTTCAGGTGCTTATCGGTCTGGTTGTTCTGACTGCTCTTGCTCTTTCTGTCAGGGTGTGGAGGAGAGCAGCCCTGCCCATGAGGCTGGACTGCGAGCGGGTGATCTGATCACTCATGTGAATGGAGAGTCAGTGCAGGGTCTAGTGCACACAGAGATGATGGAGCTGCTTTTGAAGGTATTCAAACGGAAGCATGCTGGAATTCACTGAACTGTTCTGTAATATTCTGAACTAGACCAAAGATAAATCGTCATTTGAAGGATTTCACAGAAAACACAACAGTTTTGAACTTTCCAGTGATTTTTAGCATGGCTAAGGATTGTTGTTACCACACAGTCTCAACTGGCTTATTGGTTTTATAAAATTTTGGGAACAGCAAAATGACAGTGGACAGACGTTAACAAATAAATGGTACAAAAAAAATTATTTTTAAAATTTTAAACTGATAAAAAATTCTACTTGTAATAATTTAGTTTGAACTACGTTGGACAAAAATTATCATAAATAGTCATACATTTTTACTAAGCGTTTTACTAGTCCAAATTGAATTGCACATATCTTTGATGTAATTACAGATGTCAACATATTTAATAGTAATGAATTAGTCATATAAAATAAAAAACTAAATACATTTAAAAATAAATTAGTAAATATAAACTAGAGTATTTACTAGTCTTTTACATAGTAGATATCTGCTGTATGAAGAATAACTAGTCAAAGTTGCAGTACAGATATCTAAAATATGGGTTTTGACTAGTCAAAATTGAATATATTAGTTTTCTGCAAGTTATCTGTTTTGACTAGTAATAGTTTAACTGCAGTTATTTAAAATGTAATTTTGACAATTTTTACTATCTGGAATTTTTCACAATATCTGCAATTCAATTTGAGCTAGTAAAATTAATACTTAGTCAAAAATTTCAGGTACATTTTGTTTTGTGTAATTCAAATTGCATTATTGCTAATAAAAATTCAGTTTTAATTATTTATTTATTAATTTAATTCTAGCTAATAATGGGAAGATTAAAAGATAAAAATGGTTTGCTATAAAATATTAGAGAGGTCAAAGATTATATCTACGTTCATTATGGTTCTCTTAATATACAGAGCGGTAACCAGGTGGCCCTGCAGACTATCGCACTGGAGGACACGTCTATAAAGATTGGGCCGGCACGCAAGCGCAGCTGTAAAGGAAAGATGGCTCGCCGCAGTAAGAGGAGCAAATGGAAGGACAGTCAGGACCGGTCAGGAGAACTCTTGTTTTTTTTTGTTGTTTTTTTTAAGCTCTCATATGATTTTAATATTAATTTATTTAGTCTTTTTGTCAATAGCCAATGCCAATATACAGAGTGCAGGATAAACAATTCCATAAATAAGGCCTCTGCATACATAATACAATTCAGTGAACGCAAATTAGATGCTGAAATTGAATTAACGTTTATTTTAAGCAGTATTTACTCAGTAAAAATTATTTAATATCCTTTAACAGCCTAGCAGATATAATTGATATATATTAATGGTATTCAGTTTGATGTCACTTGCAAGAGATCGAGATCCATCATTTATGTTTTCGTTAACCTGAATAATGTCTGGCGTTCACCCAGGAGGCGCAGTGTGCTGAAGAAGCTGTCCAAACACAGCACCGTCATGCACAGCAGACCGCAGTTCTCCCTCCGGCTGATCAGTCTGTGTCCCTCAGTTGAGAGTCTGACAGGCTCTCCACAAACACAGCATGTTCCTCGGGACCCACAACACCCTGGGAAGCCCGTCGGCCCACACCGCGCGGTATATGGCAAATGATTTTAACAGATATGGAAGATGAAAGACTATTTAAACCAAGTTTGGGAAAGTTTGCTTTTTATTAATTTTCTTTTTTTTTTTGTAGAAAGGAAGTAAAAAATATTTGTTTATTTATATTACAAAACAAAAAAAAGATAAGATAAATATTAAATAAAAGAAAGAAAGTCCTATTTCTAGGTTACTTATTCAATTAAGAAATGACAAAATAGATATATAGTTTTTTAAATATACAGTGTTATGATCTATTACTATTAAATAATAATTCAATTTTTTTATATATATATATTTAAAATGAAGAGCTATTTTTAGATTTGGCACTATTTGTAGTTTACTTATTAAATTAGAAAATGGCAAAAAGTTTGGTAAATGTTTTTATATTATGTAGATGTTTTAAAAACATGGATATAAACATTTAGAAATATTGAAATACTTATTTCTGTTTTAAATTATATTTTCATTTGTTTATTAAATATTTTCTTTATATTGTAAAATAAGGAAATATTTAAGACTCCGCACTAGTTTTAGTTAACTGGTTGTAAAATGACAAAAGTTTGTTGAATATATTGCATATGCAGAATATATATAATTTAAAACGTTTTAACATTTCTCTTTATATTGTAAAATAAATATTTACGATTCTGCACTATTTCTAGTTCACTTATTCAATTAGAAAACAGCTAAAAAGTTGTTGAATATTGTTTATTGTAATATGCAGATTGTTGTTTATTTTCAAACCTACAAATAAACATTTAAGAATGTGAATGTTTTTAAAAAATATTTTGAAATATCTAATACATTTTTTTCCAAATATTTCTCTTTATATTGAAGAAATATTTAATATTATGCACATCATTTCTAGTTCACTTACTCTTATTACAAAACTCCAAAAAGGTTGTTTTGTTTATATTTTTATTTTGTTACAAATTGTCATAAAACATTGCCATCCGTGCAGATGCCAGCCTACCCCAGAATGCCTCTCCGTGCTCCAGCTCTCCCAGTTCACCGGCGGTCCAAATGCGGCCCAGCTCTCTGCACGGCCTCGGGTCTAAACTCGGCAACCAGCGCTACACTAAAGTGGGGAGACGCAAGTCCACCAGCAGTATCCCGCCCTCGCCTCTGGCCTGCACCTCCTCACCGCAGGCCCTGTCCCCTCAGCGCTCCCCCTCTCCCTTACCCAGCATCTCCAAAACCCTCCACTCCTTCCACGGTAAGACCCTGTCGCCCCCCACCATCATTCGGCATGTGGTCCGACCCCGGAGTGCAGAACCTCCGCGTTCCCCTCTGCTAAAGAGAGTCCAGTCTGCGGAGAAACTATCGGGGGCTTTATTCGCTGACAAAAAGCCCCACACAGTCCGCAGACACACGCTGGAGGTCCCGCACTGCGAGGTGGACGTCCCGGGAGAGGCCGAGGCCGAGGGGGCCTGCGGTGCGACATACATGGCGGATCACAGCAGGCTGGGTGGGTATCTATGCGCCCAGAGATTGAGGGACTGGCCCGGCGAGCGCATGGAGCAGATCGTCGTAATGCGCAAGCTGAATCTCTGCGAACGTCGAGATTCCTTCAAGAAACAAGAAGCCGTGCAGGAGGTGAGCTTTGACGAGCCGGATGACAGGGCTCTTCAGTCATCCGAGTCATCCGCATCCACTGGCACACGGCCCAAGCAGATGATAGGCGAGACACAGTCGGAGGAGGAGTGCATGGCGAGGAGGAATCCGCTGGTTCCCCAGATCGCCGTGCAAGGATCAGAGAGCGAGGAAGCGGATGACTGGAGGCTTTGCTCGGATGAAGACGAGGAAGAGGCCGAGGAAAACGTGAATCGGGGGGATCGTGCCAACAAAGATGACCCGCGCTCCTCAGCAGCTGTGCACGAAGCCACCGAGACAGCGAAGCCGAAAACACATCAGAGTCCAGAAAAAGGCAAACTGAAAGAGATAAATGACTGAAGACTGTTACACATCCGCAGGCTTCTCAACGCACCCGCTGAGATGTTTGTTGCCATGCAGATTACCGAGTGGAGTATTTTATTAGTGTGGAAATGGAAGTAAGCTTTTTTTATAATGTACACTGGAGACATACTGTTGGCCAAAAAGAAAACTAAACAGTTGCTAGTACGTTTTTCTCACCTTCTGTGAACCTGTTGAGGAGGGAAATTGAATGACTTGATTTTTCTATGAAAATGTGCAAATGCTTCGAATTAATTTCATCCTTCAAGAGCTTTTAATTTTTGCACCAACTTTGTGATTTTAAAAGCTATTGAATGGAATTGTCATTTGGCCCTTATGTATTATTTTATCATTTCAAAGCGTTTCCAGAGCATTTGAAATGATACATGCGAAGGGAAAAAGGGCTCTGTTGTGCTGAACATTTGGGCTTCAAGTAACTTGACATTTTGGTCAAGGTGTCCAAAAAAAAAAAACAGTATGATGTATTTGTGGATTTCATGCATCAAACCAAATAGGACAGTTTTTAACCATTATATTTGTCCTTTTTTGTTTGTTTTTTTAAGATGAATTTAGATTTTAAATATTTTAAACTACAGGGAAAAGTTCACCTAAAAATAAAAAATTCTGTCATTTACTCTTCTTCAAGAATTCCAAAAGATATTTTGAAGAAGGTCCTCATTGACTTCCATAGTATTTTTCCATACTATGGGAGTCGGTGACAACCAAAAACTGGTTACCTGTGTTCTTTAAAATATCTTGTCATGTTCAACAAAATAAACTCAGACAGGTTTGGAACGTCATGGGGGTGAGTACATGACTCATTTTTTTTGGGTGAACTATCCCTTTAAATTCCTTTCCTGACACTCTGTGCTTCATAAATTTACGTTTTCAAGTTTATAAAATGTGTTCTTTAATTTAACATCCAAAATCATCCATTCAATTTCAAGGAATATTTTCAGTTTCCAAAATATTTTTTTTGCACGTCTTTCATTATTTCTGTTAAAAAAAAAATTCACCCAACTTTGCATGTTATTTTTACACAGTTCCCACAATTTTTTTTAATGCATGTCTTTAATTTTCCTTTATTCTTTCTGTAAAAAAAAATTTTCACCCAGCATTGCATGTTAAGTTTACCTGCAACCTAAAAAAATCTCAAAAATTCACAGGTGCTAAGATGAACGGGCTCACCGACACCTTTGAAATATTGTAAGAAATAGTAAAGCATGCAGTCACACATCTCATACTAACTAGAACTCATTCGCGTGTGCTCTTACGAGAAATCACTGCGTAACAAACTACGTTATCACAAGTTTTCCATGGACCCGTTGGGCTGTCAGGAGTCCTCACAAGCTTTTGTACTTGGAATAATGTTTACATTTTTTTTATATATTTGGATTTCTACTGTGCGAAGGGATCTGTAGGGCCTGTTTTTAACTTGATTACAGATGTGTGCAGACTGAAGTCAGTGGGTGGAGGCTTTAGTTAGATTATGGTTTTAAAGTTCAGTTGATGTCATTGTTAATAGGCAAATCTCTAACGTTGCACACGCCAGACTGGATGTTTTTGTGGTCATATGCATGACTCTCCTCCAAAACACTTTTTCTAAGCTGAATATGTCATTATTTGAATCTAATGGACAGTATTTTTATTGCATGAGAAGGTGCAACAGTCAATTGGATGCTATCAGTTAGTCAGGTCTTTATATGGGACAGCATAAGTTCAACATTTGTTATATTTTTTAGGTTTATTGTTAATTGCGACCTCTGTGTAACGTTTTTTGCATCAGGCTACTGTAATCGTAAGACCAGTTTGTGTTCATTTTAATAGGCTGTATTTTTCCGCCTGTCAGCCGACCAATTGCATGCTGCATGTTCAGTGAATACACCGTACACGTTGGCATGGCATCCTGAGTGCAGTATGTGTTTAATGGTCAAGTATAACCAAGCTTTGGAATTACAGTAATCTTTCAAATCATTTCACGTTATGCAGACCCTGTTGTGACCTTTTATCCCTCTGTAATCACAGACTTTAGTTGATTAAGTGTTTGTCGTGTGGATGGTGTTCAGACGAGACGGGGTCACTATCTGCTCTTACATTCACACTAGAGCTTCACAGCACTGGAAATCCATCATCTATATATCCTGGTGTGCTGCTGGTTTCTTCCATTTTTCCAGAATTGTCAAGACTTACTGATTATTGGTACGTGTTTGTTAAAAAAAAAAACTTTTTATAAATATTTTTTAATGTTATAACTGTTCGTCTGATGATGTTTTGTAATAAATCATTCACTGGTTAAGAGGGAATATCGTGACTTTCTTTTTAAAAAGCATTTTATAAATGAGCAATATACAGGTGCATCTCAATAAATTAGAATGTCATGGAAAAGTTCATTTATTTCAATAATTCAACTCAAATGGTGAAACTCGTGTATTAAATTAAATTCAATGCACACAGACTGAAGTAAATCATCAATTAATTGTGATGATTTTGGCTCACATATAACAAAAACCCACCAATTCACTATCTCAACAAATTAGAATACTTCATAAGACCAATAAAAAAAAACATGTTTAGTGAATTGTTGGCCTTCTGGAAAGTATGTTAATTTACTGTACATGTACTCAATACTTGGTAGGGGCTCCTTTTGCTTTAATTACTGCCTCAATTCGGCGTGGCATGGAGGTGATCAGTTTGTGGCACTGCTGAGGTGGTATGGAAGCCCAGGTTTCTTTGACAGTGGCCTTCAGCTCATCTGCATTTTTTGGTCTCTTGTTTCTCATTTTCCTCTTGACAATATCCCATAGATTCTCTATGGGGTACAGGTCAGGCGAGTTTGCTGGCCAATCAAGCACACCAACACCATGCATGGTCATTTAACCAACTTTTGGTGCTTTTGGCAGTGTGGGCAGGTGCAAATCCTGCTGGAAAATGAAATCAGAAATCTTCAAAAAGCTGGTCAGCAGAAGTAAGCATGAAGTGCTCCAAAATTTCTTGGTAAATGGTTGCAGTGACTTTGGTTTTCAAAAAACAAACTGGACCAACACCAGCAGATGACATTGCACCCAAATCATCATAGACGTGGAAACTTAACACTGGACTTCAAGAAACTTGGGCTATGAGCTTCTCCACCCTTTCTCCAGACTCTAGGACATTGGTTTCCAAATGAAATACAAAAACCTGCTCATCTGAAAAGAGGACTTTGGACCACTGGCAACAGTCCAGTTCTTCTCCTTAGACCAGGTAAGACGCCTCTGACATTGTCTGTGGTTCAGGAGTGGCTTAACAAGAGGAAAACAACAACTGTAGCCAAATTCCTTGAAACGTCTGTGTGTGGTGGCTATTGATGCCTTGACTACAGCCTCAGTCCATTCCTTGTGAAGTTCACTCAAATTCTTGAATCGATTTTGCTTGACAATCCTCATAAGGCTGCGGATCTCTCGGTTGGTTGTGCATTTTTTTCTTCCACACTTTTTCCTTCCACTCAACTTTCTGGTAACATGCTTGGATACAGCACTCTGTGAACAGCCAGCTTCTTTGGCAATGAATGTTTGTGGCTTACCCTCCTTGTGAAGGGTGTCAATGATTGTCTTCTGGGCAACTGTCAGATCAGCAGTCTTCCCCATGATTGTGAATCTTAGTGAATCAAACTGAGAGACCATTTTTATGGCTCAGGAAACCTTTGCAGGTGTTTTGAGTGGATTAGCTGATTGGCCTGTCACCCATATTCTATTTGTTGAGATAGTGAATTGGTGGGTTTTTGTTAACTGTGAGCAAAAATCACACAATGTAAAGAACAAAAGACTTAAACTACTTCATCTGTGTGCATTGAATTTATTTAATACGTGAGTTTCATAATTTGAGTTGAATTACTGAAATAAATGAACTTTTCCACGACATTCTAATTTATTGAGATGCACCTGTAAGTTGGATTGCGATGTGGCTTTATATCAGCATGGCTGTGTTTCGGCTGTATCTAAATAATAGTTGTAGTATTTATTAATATTTAGTATTGAGAAAAGGTGTGTGTGTGTGGCAGTGATTGTGATTTTAGTTACCGTACAGTGTTACACCATTAGATGGCACTTCACTTCGTAAAGGGGCGGTCACACTGCACTTTTCGTTCCATTGACTCTCATTCATATGCATTCGAATTTGTCCGACCGGAAACGCAAGCCCGTGCGAAAAGTTGGTGAACTCTGGCCTGCGAATTCACATCACGTGATACCGTGTGCCCAACGGCAGATCGATACTTCACCGCATGAGTCTCCTATCTGAATAAAAACATAAATTTCGCTTTCCTCAGCAGACATTCAAACTAATGTTTTATTGTGAATATGAGATTGAGTTGAAGAAGGAATACTGTATCAGATGCAGATCAGATCTTTCTCATAATATACTGTACTCTAAATAATACAATAAGCTTTCAGCTTTAAAGAAGCAACTTGGTCCTCCTTCGTTACTACTTCTAAAGTAATGTTTTCGATTTCGTAATGCTTAGGCTCATCTGTTAGGGGCCGTTCACACCGAATGTGTTTTTTTCATTCCATTGTGCTACTGTTCCAATGTTTTTCCTGTGTAAACGTGCTTTGCGGCGCTCAAAAAACATATCTCAAGACCCTGTTGTTTTTCCACAGTCCACTGCCCGCGTCTCACGCTTTTCAAAGCAAAAACGCATTCTGTGTGAACCAGCAATTAAACTGTTAATTTGAGAATATGTTGCGGAAGGAAGTAGTTCCTCACAGGGACACTCCATTGTTGTTTCCTATTTGTTTACACGCTTATGCCATCAAACTGTTATATAAAAACAATATCACTCTTATAGCCATGCGATATGGCTCTATATCAGCACGGCTGTGCTTATTTACGCCACTTGGCCTATGGCCAAATCACAGCCGATATAGGGCGATATTGCACTTATAATAATAATAAGCAGTATTTCTTTATCAACGGGTTTTACCGTGTGTGCCTTTAATACGGCTTCCGATCGTCTTAAAATATAATTTTTGAAGTCTCCATGTCATCTATGTATAAAAACATCTGCTAGTTGATTTAGAGATGTTGGGGAATTAGGATGTTGTTACCTAGTTTTTTTTAAACATACAGTATATACTCCATGACAGAGAGATACCATCCATATTTAACCTTCACTTCTAAAAAATAAAAGTTCTTTATTGGCATTAGTTGAACCTTTCCATTCCACAAAAGTTTCTTCAGAATATTACAATGTTTTTCACACTAAAAAAAATGGTTCTTTTAAGAACTTATTGCTGAAAGGTTCTTTAATGAGCTAAGAATGCTTCTTTAATATTATCTCTGCAAAAACCACCTCTTGGAACATTTATTTTTAATAGTGTTTCCAACACAGGAACATATTGGCCCACACATACTAAAAAAAAAGTCAAATATCGGTTTCTACTTGTTGGATCATTAAGTTAGGGTTACCAGATTCACATTTTTGAATCTGTCAATGTTTAACCTGTCCTGTCACACTGTTTGCTTTTGTATGGACTAAACCATGTACTTTGGCCATTTCAAAACATCTGCTCTGACTTCCACTGCACAAGTCCTCCTTCATGGTTGACCTACTAAGACGACCAGAATAAAGCATTTAAGCATGGGAAATCATCCCTGCACTCCATCTCCAGCAACTATAGACAGTATTTACACGGCTGCCCAGGACAGTGGGATCCTCCCTGACATCACCCTTGATGGGACGGTGGCAAACCTCCTGTCCCTCAATTCCAGCACTGCGCTCAACCTGCAGTATGCAGCCGTCCAGCAAAGCTTGACCACAGACCAGCTGGCGGCTTTAGACACCAACCTCACCTCTATTTTCGGACAGAGCACCAACGTATCTTATGGAGGTGTTGGAGTTGTGGCGCTCGCTTTATCTTTCCTTTTAGACGCTCTAGTGTCCAGTATTGTCGGACAGAAGGATGGAGCTACCACGGACCCGTTTAAGAAGCCATTCGGATTGGACAACTCTTCGGAAATCAGCAGCATTGCGAGTGAGTACCTCAGACTGGTGTCTAAGAGGGCCAATGACATCGATGAAATGGGAGAAATAACTGAACTCTATGACCAGAAGCTGAAATATGCTCTGATCGAGCTCTATGAGAGCGTGACTGTGGACCATCAGCTGAACACATATAGCATTAAGCAGTGGATCAATGGAGCAGCCATCCACCTGCACATGAGGATTCATGGGATTCGTTTGGCGTCTGTACCTAAAGGCACGGCCGAATCGCTGCGTTTGTCGTACCGAACAGGGTTGGCAAGGATAATGCAGCTCTACACGGCGTACTTGAGGCAGTACGTAAGAGAACGATCCACCGTGCAAGGTCCTCCGTTAAAGGCGGGATTCTTAATCATTGAACCCGGTAAGAAGGTCAGACACCGCGTGGTCCATAACACCTGCCAATCACAGGCTATTGCCTCAGCGGTTGTGGCCCGAATTTTATCTGCGCAGAATATTGGAAAGATAGAACGATTTTTTGATGAAGCTGGTCAAATCTTAGACAGCTTGCTTCAACAGAGAGACACATTTGAACTTCACAGACGACAGCGAATGAAATCCTAATTTTGTGATTTATTGAGCTGTTCGTTCTAATGCTACATATATTTTGTTGTTTAAACACTAAACCACGTTTCGGAATGGTTACATATCTGCCGTTTTTGTTGAGTTTAAATAGCATTGCCATTTTATGCTAACTATGTGGCTGGATGTATTAGCATTACTTAATGAATAAGCTTGCCGTTAATAAATAAAGAAGATAAAACCAGTATCATGGTGGTGTTGAATTATATAATGATTGTTACTTTTGTGTTGCTTTCGTTTATTTGGTGCATAAGAAATGCAAGAAATATAGCCTATTTAATGTGCTATTAACCCACTGAATGATGCTAATAAAGATTATCCATATCGTTTGTAAAACTTCATAAATTAAAGTACATCTTTCAAGTAATGAAGCTGCCTTACCTTAATTCTTGACAAAGAATAATATACCTGTCAAGGACATTTACTGTTGCGGATACTTAAGCAAACAGCAAAACTAAAGGTGCTGTAAGTGTTATTAGCCATTTTGCTCAATTTTACAGTTTTGCTCATTTCCACCCCACAGAAGCACTATGTCAAAAACAAATAATCCAGTTTAGATGTTTTGGCCGGTTAGAATTGTTTTGTATTTATAAATAAATAGATTATGATCCACAAATTAATTGAAAAAATAAGCAAATTTACAATGAACAAGATGAACAAAACTATAGGAGTTTCCCAGTGATCAACTGAATTCACAAATCAAATGATATTTGCAATAAAAATATTTAGAATGTAACCAGTTGAAGCTAGAATGTGATATGATTGGTCAGCATAATGTGGCTGCCATCTGATTGGCTTGAGCATAAAGTTTGAAACTATTTTTAAAATGTATTTATAACATAATTCTAAACTCATAAATGAGCCGCTGCTGGTGGATTTAAAACCGATACCAGCTGGCAGTCAAGCATCTTTCTCTATTGATAACCATTTAAAAATATCTGATTATTTATTTTAATGTATAAATGTAAATATTGAATATAGTACATGTTTTATCACAGTTTTGCAGAGCTATTAAAAGCACTAAATGGATTGTAGTTTTTGGATTTTAGCTTTTATTTTTCCCTGTCTTCAAGTTTCAGCTCATGTCGCTAATAAAGGGTTTGGGATTGTTCACCTACTTCACTGTTCACTCGCCATCAAGTCTTAAAGGGGTCATATGATGCGATTTCAAGTTTTCCTTTCTCTTTGGAGTGTTACAAGCTCTTGGTGCATAAGCATAGTCTGAAAGGTGCAAGACTAAAGTCTAAATCCAAAGAGATATTCTTTATAAAATTCAGAGTCAACCACGCCTACCTAAAACGGCTCGTTCTAACACGCCCCCACATACCTACTTCACGATGTGGGAAGATTTGCATAATGCCGCCCAAATGTTCACGCAAAGAAAGAAGGTGTGACTTGTATTCTCGCTGTAGTTTGTTGCCGTTGCCGCCGCTGCCATGTTGTGGAGTCGCTGGTGTGTTTCGTTGTGAAAGCGAAACTACTTTGTTTGGCCTTCCAAAAGAGGACGATATCCGAGTCCAGCCCACTTTCACTCTAGGCCTCCTCTCACTCAAGGCCGCGGTGTGTGACGCTGTGTGTTTCATTGTGAAAGCTAAACTACTTTGTTTGGTCTTCCACAAGAGGACACAACTAGAAATCAGTGGAACAACACTGTTCCAGAACAGTACAACACAAATATCCAGATGTGTGCAGCACATTTTACGGAGGACTGTTTCCTGATCCTGGTAGAGTAGACTACAATGCCGACTGTTCTGACTCACAGTCTGTAAGTACATCTTTTATATTTAAAGATTTGCCACTGATGATTCAAACGCGCGTTTTGAGCAGTGTAGAGTAGCGCTTGTTGTTTGTCGTTTCTCCGATCACAAATGCAGACATGGTTTTATGTTTAAGCGGCTGCGCAATGCGTAAAAAAACAGTATAAGTCATTATAATCAGTAATTATGTCCCCACTGGATGCAACAAATGCCTCGTTTATAATGGTTTTAATGTTTATGTCTCGTTGCTCCGGCCGGACAGGGCATCATCACAGTATGTAAGGGGCGTAACATTTCCGTCACACGCTTGAGGTATCCAGCCAATCACAATGCTCTGGATAGCTGGCCAATCAGAGTACACCTCGCTTTTCAGACCGATGAGCTTTGTAAAAATCAACACGTTTCAGAAAGGCGGGGCATAGAGGAGAAACAATAATGTACAGTATGTGGAAAATAATGTTTTTTAACCTTAAACCACATAAACACATTTCATTACACCAAATACACAAAATAATGTACTTTTTAGCATGTCATATGACCCCTTTAATAGCTTGTGAGGTCATTTACCTCAGCATGTTTCCGCACAGGACACGGGTGACCCTTAATGCACTGCCAGTCAACCTGTTTGAAAGGAACATGAACTGAACCACCAAAAATAAAACACTCTGAAATACATAACCAATAACCAAAATTAATTTTAAGTAACAATGAAGTGAAATATCCACTTTATTTATTTATTTTTTTAAATGTGTTTCTTTAAGGCAGCAGAACATGCATGTGCAGACACATGCGAGATCCGCTACTCAGAAACCAAATACAGAGACAGAAGTGAATCATTAACGCAGATCCTCCTGAAGCTCCGCCTCTTTCCACACTCCGTTTAAAGCAGCACTATGTAACTTATTCTGTGTTCAAAATTAATTCATGAATTCATCTTCCAAACCGCGTTATTGTCTTATTCCGAATCACTACGGTACACTTATAATAAGTACTTATATTTGGACTATTGTAGCCTGGTCGGGTCGCCACCGCTGCGGAGTAACACATACCTGCGTGAATCGCCAGAGACATAAACTTAGAGAAGTAGCTCCGGTTGGAATGTTCTTCCGCGGGATGTGTGCAGCTCTGTTTATTAACCGCTAGAGCGCCAGAAGTTAAATAGTGCTGCTTTAAGACTGTCAACACTCCATATGTGATTGACCTCACAAACAAAACAACTGTTGCGCTCTTTAAATAATCAGATAAATAAAACAAGGATTTATTGGAATTATGGACATTTCTGATTTACTTGTCTGAGTCAATGCAAATCAATATTCAAATATGGAAAAATTAAAATATAAAAAAAGAGCAAATTTGCTGTGTTTTTTTTAAATGCAATAAGTTTGTTTCATCATGCACTTGCATGCAGGGTTGATGTACTTTGAACTAAAAATAACTCTATAGCCTGTAATGCAAAAGAGGACACACTTAGAGGAACAGTTCACCCCAAAATGGAAATTTGCTGAAACTCACCCTCTGGTTATCCCAGATGTAGATGAGTTTGTTTCTTCATCAGAACAGGTTGGAGAAAAATGTAGCATTATATCACTTGCTCACTAATGGATTTTCTACAGTGAATGGGTGCCGTCAGAATGAGAGTCCAAACAGCTGATAGAAACATCACAATAATCCACAAGTAATCCACACCACTCCAATCCATCGATTAACATCCTACGATTCGAAAAGCTGCATGTTTTTAATAAACAAACAAATCTATTCTAGTCTAAATCAGTATAAATATACCTACTGTGTGTAATATGAACAAATGCAAAATAATGATATGTAAGTAAAATGTCAAAACTGCATTCTCCTAGATGTTTCTCGATTTATAATTCTTGTCTGTGTGTTCCCAGCTTTATGTTTTGACAGCCCTGTTAGTGGTCTTGCTTTACTTGGATGGATGGTAGCAGGAGCTTGAGAGAGTTTGAGTCAGTGGTAATGAGTATGTTTTCATCACAGGCTGTGACTGGCTTTAAAACGCTCCTCGCAAGCCATCTGGACGTGTCAGGAGCGGCAGCGTGCTTGAGAGGAGGAGCTGGGAAATCATGTTCATCAAGTGTGTCCACAATCCATCTGGATGACATGAATGTGAGAGCATTGATAAAGCACGCTAAAGTTCAAAAATTAGGGATTATTTAATGTTTTAAAATAAGTCTCGTATCCTCATCAAGGGAGAATTTATTTTTAATCCTAATCGGGTATTTAAACAGTAATTTGTGAAATATTATTACAATTTAAACTAAGAGTGTCTGCTTTCATATATTTTTAAATGTAATTTATTCCTGTGATCAAAGCTGAATTTTCAAGATCATTACTCCAGTCCTCCAGTGTCACATGATCCTTCAGAAGTCATTCTGATATGCTGATTTACTGCTTAAGAAACATTTCTTATTAAAATTGTGCTGCTTAATATTTTTGTAAAAAGTGGTACAAGGTTTTTCTTGATTAATAGAAAGTTCACCATTTATTAGAATATCATTATTGACTTACTGTCACTTTTGATTAATCATTTTCAATTGAATGTTTATTAAGTATTTCTTTCCCCAAAAAAATATTACCAATCCCAGACAGTTGAATAGTATAGTGTATATTGTGACCAGTATAGGATAAAACATAATCAACAACTCAACTGTGATTAAGACGCAAAGGGCCTTCACTTTTCAAAACTTAAATGATTAGCAAAACTTTTTAAAGGGTCTTTGAATGAATAACTTTCTTACTACCTGCAAAAAGAATTCTGTGAATATATGTCTTAATGGTAAACTATTGAGATTGCATGGCAAAATAATGTTTTTTTTTTTCTATTTGATCCTTATTTATTTTTTGCATGCTTTAGGAAGAAGTGTGTATCTTTCTGGTGTGGTGTTCTTGTGCATGTATTCTTCAAGATCAGTGTAAGTGTGTACGTAATATTTCTCTTGAATATTTTTTGCATATGAAGCATATCCTAATTTGTGCATTGTCCCTCCAATGTGTCTAACTGGAAAGGTGATGAAAGAGAATTTCTCTAAGGTGCCAGATGGTGAACTGCGTTGAACATGCCGTCTCAGATGTGCAGCTCGTACCTGTTATTCCTCAGGGTGAGATGCACAATTCCTCTTGCTGTCTTATTTTCCCACCTGCATCTCTGACTGTTGGCTGCTCAAAGGTGCCGTTTTTGCAATATATTTGCTATTGTGACCATCAAAACCACTTACTGTACAGTATTAAAAGTAAAAAATAAAAAAAAAAAAAAAAAAAAAAAATACGTAAAGGATTTTCGCAGATATAAGCTCCCAATTAATCCCTAGGACAGCAAATCATATCACAACGCTACTGATGAATTTGTCTTGTTTTAACATACTGATCGGAGGACTTCTGTTTTGATTGACGTTGAAGGTTGAAATGTTTAGTTGCCACTACCAGTCTTCCAGGCTTACGGCAGTGAGTGTTTATGCAAAGGTGAGTGAGCTGATATCCAACAATATGGCATACTGCTGTTTTGGATTTGTTATGGGCAGCTTGACAGCAGCTACTGCCACATTTCGGTGTGTTGCGCAATAGCGCCACCACGTGGCCAGTTGTTAATAAGGCTCATAGTGCAGTAGTCACGTTTCTACCGATTTGAGCTCTGCTGGGACACATTGCAGATCCAAATTTAGACAACAGCACCAAAACATTTGCATTTGACTTTAGCAGAAGATCTGCAGACTATTGCAAATGCCTTGCTCTTTAAATGTACACACATGAAGAGGTTGCTGTAAATATATGTGACTTGCTGAAATGCTGGTAGTTGGTTTACCAAACATATTCATTCTGAATAGAGATTTCATGCAAGAGGAGGCTTGTTTAACATGAATCCAAATGGGACTTTCAGTTAGCCGTTTTTATATATCGGGTTTGTCAAAGTCAAATATATATAGTTGTTGTGCAAAAAGATGTGGTGAGGGGGAGGGATTCATCCAAATAGGTTCAAAACTGTGGCTTTTCTTATGTTAGAAAGAAAAATTATTATCCCAGCATGCAATAGAGATCGATTTTGTCCCACCTTTATTAGAATGGTGTCTTGCACGTATAAAAATGACTTCACAATGCAAAACACAGTAGCAGCTTTCCTATTAGACACGTAAATCAGTACTTCTACCTTTTTTAAATTGTCAGGAATCCCCACTGGAAGTATTTTTAAAAACTAAAGGACTGTTTTAGTTTGTTTTTAAAACCGTTAAGTCTATTCAACTTTGGTTACAGTGCAGCGAGAGATTCTGTCTTTTGTTCATGGCCCCAAATATTGCAAGCTGTAGCGATACGCACATTTGCGATATATTGCACAGCCCTACTTTTATGGATCATATAGTACGATATATTGAAAATATTGACGTCATACTCTAACACAATATTGTGTTTTAGATGTCATTTAAGGTGGTCAACTTAAAGCTTGTTAAAAAAAAAAAAAAGTAGGGGGCATGTAGAAGATTGTACACATTTTGATCATTAATGTAGAGGCCTTAATTTAATGTATTACGTGATATAGTAGGCTTTATAGTGTTAGCCAATTAGAAAAATCCACAGGACCAAGAAAAATGGTTCACGTTAAGAGTTTTATTTCCATCATAAATTGAAAACATTAAATAGAACTTCAGAATGTCCAAGCGATAAAAATACAATTTGTTTTTGAATGTGACGTTACAAACCAAGTGCTCCTCCCTTTCATTCAACCCACCCTGACACGTTTAAACCGACTCCTTTACGAATGCTCCTCAGCCAGCTTCTCTGCCTTCTGGACGACCTCCTCGATGGGGCCCACCATGTAGAAGGCCTGCTCAGGCAAAGCGTCATACTCACCTAGGGAAACAAACATTATGAGCAACACTGAATAAAAACAAATACTGCATTACCAAAAGTGGATGTAATCAACAGTCAAGACAAAATAGAAGGACTTGAGGACTTACCACCCAGAATGGCCTTGAAGCCTTTAATGGTGTCTTTCAGGGGCACCAGCTTGCCCAAGTGTCCAGTGAAGACCTCAGCGACTTGGAAGGGCTGGGACAGGAACCTCTGGATCTTACGTGCACGAGCCACAGTCAGTTTGTCCTCCTCAGACAACTCATCCATACCCAGAATAGCAATGATATCCTGCAGGGACTTGTAGTCCTATGATGGAGAAGAACGGGAACAAGGTCACGGATTGGAATTTAAAAGAGGAGTTAAGCGCACAGACAAAACGCATTCGTTGGCACTCACCTGCTCGGGGGGGGGGGGGAGGGAGTATCTTACCTGGATTGCGGCGCACAGGGCTATGTCATAGATGCTCAGATCCCACAATGTTGGGGTCCATGCTACGGGAAGTGGGAGTCTCTAGTGGTCCAGCGGTGTAGATTCCTCTATTCTCAGTCATAGCACAAGAAAATGGTTGGGGACAACACGTTTTGGTGGTGGCGTCCAAGTGAGCGAAAGTGGTGGCAGGGGCAGGATCAGTCAAGTCATCAGCAGGCACATAGATGGCCTATGAGAGAATGACACTGTAGATCCAGGAAGTGCAAGCGTGTATGCCGGCAAACAAAAAAAAAAACAAAAAAAAGAAGGGAAGCGATACTGGCACAGATGTGATCGAACCCTTCTTGGTTGTGGTGATTCTTTCCTGCATGGTACCCATGTCAGTGGCCAGAGTTGTCTGATAACTCTCATCAGCAGGGGTACTGCCGAAAAAAAAAAAAAATAAAAAAAAAAAAAAAAAAAAGAAAGGGGGAAAAAAAAAAGGGCAGGGCAGGGGGTCTAGACACCTATGAGAACAAAAGCCAGTCAATAAAAAGCTCAATTTAGGACAAGGACAAAAAGAAAAAAGGACCAAACAATCCTGACACTGACCTCCGATCCAGCCTGGGTGAAGCGGAAAATGTTGTCAATGAATAGCAGCACATCCTGCCCCTCCTGGTCACGGAAATATTCAGCAACGGTCAGTCCAGTCAGAGCCACACGAGCACGGGCACCTGGGGGCTCGTTCATCTGTCCGTACACCAGAGCCACCTAATGGGAACCAAGAGGACCTTGTAACTTGCTGGTAGTAGATTTTAAGTGGATTGTCAGAGGAATTTTAGATGTACCTTTGAGGTGGTGTCCTTCAGGTTGATGACACCAGACTCGATCATCTCATGGTAGAGATCGTTTCCCTCACGGGTTCTCTCTCCTACACCAGCGAACACGGAGTAACCACCATGAGCCTTGGCCACGTTGTTGATCAGCTCCATAATCAATACAGTCTTTCCCACACCAGCACCACCGAAAAGACCTGAAGAAATGAGATGGTGCCTTTAGTTAGCTAAAGCATAGCGGGATTCAAACCAAGCACAAGCAAATTATAAGAGTCCTTACGCCAGCATTTCATTTGAAGGAATAGTTTAAATCATCATTTACTCACACTCACGTTTTTACAAGCCTGTACGAATTTATTTTGTCTGCTGAAGACAAATGATGATATTTTGAAAAACAGTTTCTTATCCCCACTCGACTTCCACGCAATAACTACTAAGTCAGGGAACGCGGCACCGTTTGGATATATGACAGCATCTTGCAAATATCTTTATGTACAACAGAAGATAGAAACTCATACAGGTTTAGAGCAACCTGAGGGCGAGTAAATTATAGTTTCATTTTTGGGTGAAATGTCCCTTTAAGGCTCAGAAGTTTAAAATGTTTTTGAAAAACTCAGAACAAATACAATAGAAACCTTAATACCGTGGAATCACTATAATTTAAGAACTTCATATTTAAAAGGTTTTAAAACAATTTATGTCTGTGATGGCAAAGCTGAAGTTTACTCCTGTCTTGTCTCACATGATCCTACAGAAATCAATCTAATATGCTGATTGCGTCAGATGTCTCAAACAATCTGTATCAAATGAAGAAAAGAACTAGATGCATTTTCTCAGAATCTATGATGAATAGTGAAAAAAATAAAATTGGATATAAAAACATTTAACATTATGAATGTGCTTTACAAGCACTTTGATTCAATGGTGAAAATGTACCCTTTCTGGATTAAAGAACTACTTTTCAAACTAAGCTTAATCTTTTAATCAACGAGCATATACACACACACCGATCTTGCCACCCTTGGCATAAGGTGCCCAGGCTAGGTCTACGACGCTGATCTCCTAGTGACGGCATGGGTCAGATCTCCGCTGGCGACACTCATTGTCTGTGCATTCTGGGGCCGATATTCCGTCCTGGATGGTGGGCAGTCTGTATAAGGTGCAGTATCACACATCAACAACATTCGAATGTAATTACTTGAAGAGGATAACGCTCTTAATGATGCTTGCAAACATCTTATTTTTAGCGCTCCATAATATCAAAGACTTTAGAATACCCAAGACGTGTCACTCGTGTATAGTTTTGAATGGAGAAAAATGCAACCTGAGAAATAAGGTTTGTTTGTTTTTTTTAAACGCTATTTGAGCAAAAATATTTATGATACAGTTGTCAGATTTCACTGGTGATTTCAAATAATGAAATTTAATAGTAAGCTTGGCGAACAGTTTTGTTGAATTTGATGTTTCCCCATTCAAAGAAACAGGAGCTGCACTTGCATGCCCGAGAGACGTTTCAAAGATGGCCGCCAAGTGACATGAATTGCCTTAAACCAGGGGTGCCCAAACTCGGTCATGGAGTGCCGGTGTCCTGCAAAGTTTAGCTCCAACTTTGCTTTGCAACACACCTGACTGGAAGTTTCGACTTCGTAGTAGCTTGGGTTGGCCGCACCCAACCTGTCCTGGAGGCCCCCCTGCACATTTTGTATAGGCCTGCTTCGCACGCGTTTAGTTTCCAGAACTGAAAATGACAGTATTTCTAAAGTACTGGAGGCATTTGCCGGCGAACATTTCCGCAGTATCCTGTAAGTGTTGCATTCAGCACCCGACAGCAATGTACTAGGAATGTTGACACGCAAGCCCGGTTCGACAGGGCGAGACGTCATTTGTGCGCGGCGTTCAACAACTGAAACAAAGAAGAACAACATTAACAAAAGGAGGATGAGGACGCTGTGATCGGAGCTGTTTTTTTGTTGTGTCTCGCGGGTTTCACAATAACGCACATGGAAAGTTGATGTATATGTAAAGCGATTGAAAGAACGGAATGGAGGACTAAGATTCTCCAACGACAACTGGCAGTGCTACTTTTGCTACAAGTGCCTGCACTTCAGCATCCATCCATCTATCGCTGTTCTCCATACTTGCGAAATAAGTTGACAGTGTTTACAGTATGTTTACACGGCGTTTTAAGTCATGGCGGGTGAGGGCGTTTTCGTAGGCGTTTGGCCAATCAATGTCTACTTGCGTCACGGTTAGTACCAGTTGTGCTGGTTAGACCCTGCTCCGGAGTTGGAGCTAATTTGGTTCTCGAAAAAGGAAGTCCGGTAATAAAATTGCTCCCAGTTCCGGCGGTGCGAACACTCCGAAAAGTGGGTAGTTCCACAATTAGTTCTGGTACTATGAAAAGGTTCCTGCGGTGCGAAAGGCCCTTATGTCTCCCTAATCATACATAACCAAATTAGATTCTGCAGTCTCTACTAACTCTGATGAGTGAATCAGGGGGGGGGGGGGGGGGGGTGGGAGAGAGAGAGAGACTATACAAAAGATGGCAGGGGCAGGGTGGCCTCGTAGAGCAGGTTTGGAAGCACTGGTCTAGTAGGCTGATTACTGTTCAGTGTGTGTTAATTAGTGGTTGGAGTAAGACTCTGCACTACAAGAAGGGGGCCGGCTCTCCAGGACCAAGTTTGGACAGCCCTGCTTTAAAGGGACATTGATAATACTCACTGTTTTGTGGTAATTAGTCCTCTCTCGTCAATGGGCTCACCGATGACATTCATGATCCTGCCAAGCGTCTCAGGTCCCACAGGGATTCTGATGGGGGCACCGGTGTCAAGAACCTTCTGACCGCGCACCAGCCCCTCGGTACCGTCCATAGCAATGGTGCGGACGGTGTTCTCACCTACAGAAGAGCAAAAACAGTTACTTCCGCAAACGGCGGTCATAGTGGACTTTATGCCATTCAGAATGTACTTGATTGGGTAAAGCTTCCGTTCAATCGTTATCGCCCGATGCTGAGGGCTACCCTGCGAGTGACACTAGCGCTAGTAGTCACGGCCGGTGCTCACATTGTGCCAGGGCATTGAGAATAGGGGCGGCAGATCCTCGCGAACTGGAGCGTTCCACAACCGGTCGGCCGGATGACCGCGACGATTCGCCCGCTGGCGACGGCAGCAGCTGCGGCAGGAGCGGCATAATCCCTGCCTGTGTGTGTGAGAGAGAGAGAGAGATGGCAGGAGCACCAAAAGCGGAACTATTCGCATGAAACTGAGCATGCTGTTAATAGAAACTATTGAAAAACATGCATATGCATCGCTCGAAAGCTTATATGTGATAGTCAGTCACTATATGAGTTTATATTTCTGGTGTCTCTGAGAAATCAACAGTTCTAGGAATTACCGGCACGCAAGGGCTAAAAAAATATTATGATTCTGAAGATTTTAAAAGGGATTTGCTGCATCGTGCATTTAGTAGCTGGTACTAAATATCTAGAAATGTGTTTGCGTAACGCGTGATTTTATTCACAAGGTTTTATTTCTGTAACGCATGACCTGTCAGCGAGGCTGGCGAACGGAGCTAGCATGATAAAGGTCATTTGCTGGTTTTCACGCGCCAACAGACTTAGCTGTTGTCATAAAAAAAAAAAGCACATGAAGTACTAAACTTCACGCTATAAATTCCGTTTATTTCCAACTAGGAAGTGTAAAACAACATAGCTGTAGCAGGCATCTGGGCGAAGGTCAATCATTGGTAACGTTGCTGGTGAAACTTGGCGCCTGCGCTGCTGTCCTCCCCCCCCGCATTCTCGCCTGACGCTGCTGTCTAGAATAGCTGGCTTGAAAACGCAACTAATTCTAGCTTACGAGAAAACAGTGCCGTCTGGATCTTCCGTTGCGTCGCCTTCAGGGAGGTCACGCGCCTACCCGGGCTTGAGAGCTGCAAGGCCTGCCGGTGGGCAACAGCGTCCCGACAGCCCCCATACATGGTTAAAATGGGGGGGGGGGGTGGGTGGGAAAAGATGGAATGAGGCATAGGCTCGGCACTTATATACAGTGCGCTTGAGTCCTGACTGTGCGGCATGCGTAATAGGCCGCCAAATGGCGACACATGAACTAGCTCTGCGCATGGCGTCATTGTTGGTTAAAGCAACTGGGGCTATACGTTCGCATAGCCTAATAAATACTATTATATTTATTTATTATAAATGTATTTATTATGTCTATGATCGTTAGGCAATGAACTGAATAGCATACTAATGGCATTGCAGAACTAATGAATGTGGACGATTTGGGGGGGGGGGGGGGGGCAACATGTTAATACACGTAGTATATATGTATACTAGTTTGCATTTACGTAAAAATAATGGATCATCCCAGCACGCTTATTATTATTATTATTATTATTATTATTATTATTGTATTATTATACAAATTTGTAGTAGATGGCGTATCCACAGGTGGCAAGTATTTACGCGTGGTCCTCATCTGTTTTAGAGAATAACAAATATGAAATGCTTTTTAGCTGATGAAACATTAAGTCGAATCTCACACTTTCTTGCAGGTATAGTTTTGCCAATGTCTACAAGTACTAGTGTATGTTTACCAGTCTGTGACCTGTAGGTGTCGGTGTTGTGTAAACGTTCTTCAGTCATCAAGACTGGACATTTATCATTTATTGGTCAAAAGGCAGTTGCTGTCTCTGTCTTATATATACTGTACGTCTTATAGTATGCATACTAGCAGTAAAATGTGTGGTTAAAGGCCAATAGGCCCATTATGATTTGATAAAGAATTTCTTTCTTTAAAAGAAATTAAAACAGTTCTGTGATTCTAATGTTTTGTTTGATGTAATGGATACAAGTGATTCTAAACTCAGTGTAGTTCTCTTATTCTTATTTAGGGTAAAACAGGGTAACAGAAAAGTCATACAAAAATGTCACACTTAATATCAGAGCAAATACTTCAAATTAGGCATAAGATACAACACATTAAGCAAAAAATTATTCATATTACATTTGATTAAATACATTTTTATTGATGAAACTCATTAAAATAAATGTTAAAGTTTACAGACTAAACTCGTGCAATTATACGCATCTGAGTAACTGGCTGAGTAACGTGCTTTATGATAAATTTTATATAACTTATATGAGATTTCGCAGTAGGCTACAATCTGGTAAAAAGAATGCTGTTCTTTGATACTGTTTGGATATATTTTATAATGGGTAAATATTCATATGCACTTATATGTAGGTTTCTGTACAGTTAATGCACTTTGTATAAAATGAACTTAAAGGGGTCATATGATGCGATTTCAAGTTTTCCTTTCTCTTTGGAGTGTTACACGCTGATTGTGCATAGATATGATCCCTGAAGTTGCAAAGACTAAAGTCTCAAACTGGCAAAGAGGATATTCTTTATCAAAGTTACGACTCTGCCACGCCCCCTAAAACGGGGGGGGGGGCTGCGGTCTAAAACGGCCCCCACATATCTACCTCATTATGTGGAAATATTTGCATAATGCCGGCCAAATGTTCATGTAAAGAAAGAAGGCGTGGTTTCAGTAATTGCAGTTAGTGTTGAAGCAGCCATGTCGGGAGACGCTGTGTGTTTCTAGGCGAAAGCAAAAGCACTTATTTGTCCTTTCCGGAAGTAGATGCATTTAGGAATCTTTAAGATACTTACAACAGAACAGCAATGCATTATATGGACGACCATTTCGTGAACCTAGAAGAGAAGGTAATTCTGACTTTGCTATGACAATCTTGCGCTTCTGAATCAGCTACTGTTTTGTTTTAGTTTAAGTATTTGATATTGACTTTTCAAATGCGGAGTTTTGCGCATCGTGAGAGCGAGAGAGAGAGCGAGAGAGAGACGGGGTCACATCACAGTGGAGTCAGCTGTCTTAACCGTGGCTTGTGTACTGCAAACACAGATTCATGACTGTCTGTCACGAGACTCTGTTCCCCTTTTGGGCTATGTCTTTACATTTATTTTGAAAGATGAAGCTCGCGATTATGTAAGGGCCGTTACATTTCCGACGAGTGCTTGCAGTGTTCGGGCCAATCATACAAAGAAAAAACAATGCACTGGGTCAGCTGGCCAATCAGAGTAGACTGCGCTTTTCGGAAGGAGGGACTTTGTTGAAAACGAAGTGTTTGAGAGAGGCGGGGCAAAGAGGACCTACAAAAATGCACAGTATTTGAAAAATAACGTGTTTTTTGAACATTAAAGCATGTCAAACATATTCTAGTACACCAAAACAAAATCAAGACTTTGTAAAATTGCATAATAGGACCCCTTTAAAGGGGTCCTATGATGCTTTTTCACTTTTTTTTATTTTAGTCATTGTGTAGTGTGTTTGTTTGGGCATAAAAAAGATCTAGAAGTTACAAATCGTGCCAAAGCCCCCCCCCCTCCCCCCAAAAAAAAAAAAAACCCCCCCCCCACTCTAATGGAGATATTTTGTTTTTTAAAAATCCCTTTTAAAGAACTACAACGAACGGCTCGTTTGGACTACAGCGTTTGTTTCCGGGCTTTGTGATATCACAAAGCGGGTCATTGGAATATCATTACAAATAATTCCCACCTATGGAGATTCTAATGGTTGGGGGGTGGGGAGGGGTGAGGTCATGGTTAGAACGCTTGGTTGAGTTAGTGCATCAGACAAGACGACGAAGAAGAAATGCTGCTGGGCAAGAGTTAGTGGCGTTCAGAGAAATGAGAAGAGGGCTGCTGTGCTGTAGGCGTCAAATTTGCGGGCATGTCTAGACAATTCTTACAAGTATAACATCAAAATCAAAACAAACGAAAAAAGAAAAAAAAGCGACGTAGTCTGGCGCCATCGGACTAGACTTGAAGCGGCACGGCGCGGTGTGCCTACACTCATAGAAAATAATGTTTTTGAATTTTAAAGATGTGGCGCGACACTGCGCTTCTCGTCCGTGTGCGTCCGCTTGAAACGCTGTTTTTTTTTCACTTCCATGCCCAAACGTCTTTGTTTGGGCTTCCTAAAGCGGATGATGTCAGGAAACAGTGATTGCAATTTACTTTTTAACTCTGTTCATGAGCATTATAACCCCAATTTGCTATAGTGTGCTGCACATTTTACTGGGGACAGCTTCTACAACACGAGGGAGTACAGTGCCTGCCAGATTCGCCAAAAAACATTTGTTGAAAGACTGAGCAAGGGGCGTGGCAGTAGTGTGGGGGGGGGGGGGATCTGAAACAGCCTGTCTAAGCGTTCTATCCAATCACACGCATGTGGGGTGCTGGGACAGTAACCATATCACAACATATAACGAATCTAATTTACATTTTGTTTTCGATGGGGGGGAGGGCCCTGGGACAGGGGGGGGGGGGGGCGGAACCTTTCATCAAAGGCCGGAACTAATTTCGCAGCCGTTTTGTTCGCCGGCTGGGTAGGAAATGTATTTCTCAATCAATGTCAATTATGTCATTTGTAAATTACGTTTTTCGAACCCCAGCATGACAGCATGTTCTAGTACACCCCAAAAAAAAAATCAAGACTTTGTAAAAAGACATAATAGGTACCCTTTAAACAGCTTGTTTTATGCTAAGGCTAATCTAATTAAAACTAACTTTAATGTCACAGAGCAATGTCTAAAGGTGACAACAAAACACACCTCCAGCTTCACCATCATCACTAACATCAATTTAAATACTAATTTAATTGTGTACATAGGTAGGCTATAGATAGGTATGGATACAAAACCACTACTGATATACATTTAACAGACAATCACTGCAAATTATTAATTTATTTTACAAAAGATAAAGTCAAGCAAGTCATGCAAGATTTGAACTCAAAGTTAACCTGGGAATGTTCATATCTAAGTTATGACAAACTTTTGCAAACAACCTAAAACTGGTGATGGAAATAATATCAAGTGGAAGGGAAACTATATTTCAGTGCTTTTGAGAGCAAACACAAAAAAACTAAAAACTGAAAATGTCTGTGCAGTTAATATGAAAACGTTTAAATAATACATAAATAGTTAATTGGTCAAAAGGTGTGTATATGGAAAGCCATCAACCCATTTATTTCTGACAAAGAAATAAAAACACAGTATCTATATGGGCAATGAATTAATATAACTATGGGACAAAAATGTTATAAAATAAAAAAAAAAAAAAAAAAAAAAAAAAAAAAAAAAAACAAAATAAAGAAAAAAAAAAAAAAAAAAAAAAAAAAAAAAAAAAAAAAAAAAAAAAAAAAAATAAAACAATAAGAAATATTAATATTAAAAATATTTTAGTATATTAAAATTGTATGTTTACTGAAAATATCATACCACACTCTTCTTGAATGCATAACCTATAATGCTTCAAAGTGCTGATCTCATTAAGATGCAGAACAAACAATTATTGGTCAGTGAGCTATACTGCCATTTTGTAATGTCATCCAGCCATTGATTGTGTGCACAAATAGTCCACACACATCCGAAAGATCCTCATGGTTATATGCATGGGTGAAAATCTCTGCTAAGTAGGTCAACAAAAGTTTCAGTAAGCCACATGATGAAGCGATCAAAGGCACATAGAAGTCTGTTACATTGGTTGTACCCTGATGTGCATGTGTAACAAATATTGATGCGTCTCAGAAGCAGCAGTAATTGTGTTGTGTGCACAGATGGTGCAGCAGCACAACTGAACAAACAGGCCTGAGCTGTTATTGCACTGCCTGTACATATTTGTGCAGTACGATAAGAGATTTCTGTGTTCGGTGTGATATAAATCCATTATGGACTTGCATGGGTAGAGTTTGATTAATGCCTCACATATCAGAGGCTGATTTTACAGTAGTCTTGTTATTTGTGTAGATCTTTGACTGGTGTGAGGTTTTTGTCTGTCAGGGTTATCAGGAGGAACAGCTGTCTTAGTCCTTCCTCACTTAACTCATCACAGTTTATTCAATCAGATAGTCAAATCAAATTTAGCTATTGTACCAGAATGAGACTCATTAACAGTAATTACTAAGTAAACAAACAGACAGGAAGAACAGCAGATATAGTGTTGAACGTGACACTGAAAGACACAATAAAACAATAAGACAAACTCACTGAGATGACTTGAAATGGGTTACAAATCATTAACAATTTGGAAAGACTAGTCTAAGTCAGTTTTAAATGCCCATTATATTTATTAATTACAATATACAAAATGAAACAACAGAAGGCCATATATATTTTTGTTTTACACTTGTTATATTTGTAGATTTAAGTAAGGACACACGATATATTTGCACCATAGCTGTTATCAGTTGACAGAATTTTTTTTCTACATCAGTCAATAATGAATTTTTAATTGTTGATGTTTATTTTCTCCATTTGTACAGTTATATTACATTTACCATGAGTTAATGCTTGCTTAATCTTTAATAACACCGTGAAATGTAATGTTTACAGAATCTCAAAATGAATATCCATTTTTCAAACTGTACATTACAGTGTTGTGATGCTTGAATTCACTTGTAGCATTTGATATTAGCGTGTTTCATTTTTTATTTATTTAGACTAAATAATATAGAATTTTAATAATAACACGGCCACAGCATGAAAATAATTAGCAGCTTATTAGTATTGTCAAGAAATGTAAAATCTGTGCATCCCTAGCTTCAAGTGTTTACATTATTGCATATTTCATAAAATAATAATGTGAAAGGTACAACTAAATTTGATCTTCAAACACAATACAATCAGACACATTCCACAATCACACAGATAACAATGTTCCCTTTCGAACGGTCTCTCCTGTTGTGTAGAATGCAGTATGGGGAAAATCCTGTTTACTCTGTTACTGAAGCCTGATTTGTTCATGTTTGTGTAGCTGCACAAACCAATGGCGCTTTAGCCCACCAGAAAGGGCGGAGCCGACCCCTATATAGGTCGGCTCAGAGCGCCATTCATCAAATCATTCTCCTTCAGCGACGAGGATCATCTCTTCGCTGACTCTGGAAGAAGCCAAGAAGAAGAAGAAGCCGAGGAAAGAAGCACCAGCTCTGTTCACCGCTGCCGTCGAAGAAGCCCAGCAGTGAAAATATCCCTGCAGCCATCCGGCGTGTGAAGAGCAAATTTCCGAGAGCAAATATCGGCGTGCGTTGTTCCAAATGTCGAGCCATGATAGTTTTTCCCATCTCCGCTCGCCTTTTTTCATTAATGCGCCTTAAACCTCACTGAGATGAGGGATGCGGAAAAGATGGCTTTCCTTGACTCACCGGTCTCGCCGAAGGACCTGTTCAGCCCCACTGTGGACAGGTTTGCTGAACTATTTTTGGAGGCTCAAAAGACATCGCAGGCGCTGCGTCACTTCCTCCCCAAGCGCTCTGGCCCCACGGCTGTGGGCCACCAGAAGAACCCCACCACTCAGCCTGCAAAGCCGGCGCAGCCTCAGCCTCAACGAAAATCCAAGCCTGGGCTGTAACAGTGCCCCCGGACGGTGAAACTCTTCCCCTTCCCTTACCTGCAGGTGCAGCGCGTACCCAAATGTTTTACCGTTGTGATAGCAGACCCACATTTTTTTAGTTTTTTTTTTATATATTTTTTTTGTGTTTGTTTCTTGTATTCTGGTTTTTGCAATAGTTTGTTTCTGCTTTGGTTCTTTTGTGGGATTGGTTCTACCATTTCACCTGCCAGGACTGCAGATGAAACATTAGCCTGCATGACTAAATCTGGCACAGTTACATAGTAGACTTGTTTACTCATGTTAATTAATGTGTATTGTCCCTTTTAAATAAAATAAAAACAAACAAAAACATACAATAAAGAGCAAGTTTCCACTTCACACTCTCTCACACACTCATGTGAATGTTAGTTCCCCGCCTTCTCTCGTCGAGCTCTGGCCCCACGCACTCTTACGAAGTGCATAGATGTGGCTCTTTCCCCTCTGAGGCAGATGGGAATCTGCATATTGAACCTTGAATCTCGACAATTGGCTGGTTCTAGCCAGATCAGAACGGGAGTTGGCCACTCACAGAGAGTTGTTACTCAGCCACTTAGAGCACCTCGGGTTGGTCATCAGCCCACACAAGAGTCACCTGTTGCCCAAACAGTGAGGGGTTTTTCTGGGAACAATTTTAAACTTCGTCCAAATGCAGGCATGGATTCACCTGTTTCAAACAGAAATTAGGTTAGGGCTGACTTCCAGAAGGAAGGTAGTCACAACGGACGCTTCCAACTCGGGTTAGGGCGCCCTGTTGAAGGGCAATCCGGCGTTCGGATTCTGGTCAGTCCCGGAACAGCGCCAGCATATCAACTGCCTAGAGATGTTGGCGGTTTTCTTAGCTCTGAAAACCTTCCTACCGGCCTACCGAACCATTCTCTCGAAGCTGTCCAATCGATCGGCAGAAATGACCTGGTCGTTAAGTTCTTGAAGGGGGAGCGGAGTCAGACTGTGCCGTCTTGGGACATATCTATAGTCCTACGGGCCCCCCTTCAAGCCGCTCAGTTCGGCCGATTTGCGGCCCTTATCACTTAAAAGGCCCTCCTCCTAGCTTTGCTGTCGGTTAAGCGAGAGGTTGACTTGCAAGAGCTGTCAATCAGCGCCTCATGTCTTGAGTTTGGACCTAACGACTGTAAAGTCGTCCTAAAACCAAGACACGGTTATGTCCCTAAAGTGCTCTTAACGGGTGCTCCCCATTACAGATGGTGAACCACAAACCTGCTCTGTCCAGTGAGGGCTCTGAGAGTATATCTAGAACGCTCTAGCCTGTTTAGACAGTCAGAGCAGGTTTTTGTTTGCTTTGGAGGCCACCATAAAGGACTGCCGGCCACAAAGCAGCGACTTTCTCGCTGGATTTTAGATGCAATAGCCTTGGCTTATGCCTCAGAAGGCTTACAATGCCCTATAGGTGTGAGGGCCCATTCCTCAAGGAGGATGGCCTCCTCCTGGGCACTCTAGTGGAATTTCTATTGGTGAGATTTGTGCGGTCGCCGGCTGGTTGTCGCCATCCACATTTGTCAGATTTGACAACTTAGACATCCCTGCCCTGCAGGCGCGGATTCTTTCGGTTTAAATTGCCATTCTTCCCCCTTGGGCGAAGTTGGTTATATTTGTGCTTCTCAACTACTAGCTTGGGGCACAATGTGCTCATGTTCTTAGGGGCCCTTAATTAGCACTCCAAAACTGGGCTCGCAGAGCAGATTATTCTGTATATGCTCATAGCGTAGCATGGTTGGATGCGTTCCCCAAATGCGTCTTCACGCAACAGGAGAGACCGTTCGAAAGGGAATGTTCCGGTTACTGATGTGACCTCGGTTCCCTGAGATAAGGGAATGAGTGTTGCGTCACTATAAGCTGCACACGAATAGATGACTGTCGCTTCAGTCGAATGATCTGATGAATGGCTCTCTGAGACAACTTATATAGGGGTCGGCTCCACCCTTTCTGGTGGGCTAAAGCGCCATTGGTTTGTGCAGCTACACAAACATGAACAAATCAGGCTTCAGTACGGAGTAAAACATGAGTTTTCCCCAAATGCGTCTTCATGCAACGCTCGTTCCCTTATCTCAGGGAACTGAGGTTATGTCAGTAACTGAAGCGTTCTTTAACAAAGACTCAACATTATATTGTATACATGTGATATGCATGCAAAAAAGGGAAATGGAAAATACATGCATGCATGCATAAGAAGAAAATCAGAGCATTCATGTAAATAAGTAAAATTAAGCATTTCCACTGCAATCTTGCAGAATAAGGTTGATCTTTTTCTGCATGAACTAAATTAATCTCTTACCAGCCAAAATTGTTCACGATTTTCTGTTCCTAAGGGACAAACTTAAGCTCACAGTCAATTTGCCAGATCTGATTTGTCAGAAAGGATGGTAGCGCTGGCTCAAACACTTTCAAATATATCCTGCAATAATCCTTTATCAGCCAGTCTTCCTTTTCATACTGTTCTGAGCCTGAAATGATGATTTCACTACCAAAGTCCTCTTCCAAAGTTCGGACTGACCCTGTGAGCTGAATACATTACTGCCTCCATCAAATAATTCATTCCAAAGTGGTCTATCGCATGTCTGCTCATTCACACTAAGAAATGTCTCATTTTAAGACTGTGATGTGACCATGGACATTTGCAAATTCGCAGTTTGATGTCCAAACTATGAGTATTAATAATCTACTATGGGGTTTTGTAAACTCACATAATTTCCCTTTGAGTACTCATAGGTTTCTGAAGAGTGGGGCTCCAGGAAGGTGAATGGGGCTGCAGTGGTGGGAGGAGCTTGGAGAGTTTGTTGGACTGAGCTGAATGGCTGTGGTGTCCTGTAGGGTGGGCTCACTGGTCTCCATCTCGAACACGGTTCTGCCCATCCTCATCAATGGCCAACTGTCCCGTCCAGCAGACATGTGAGAGCTTTGTCTGATGGGTCGTCGACTACAGATGCAACATGCTCCAAAGAACGAAAAGGCCACTAAGAGGAGGACGGGCCCGATGATGATGGGAGGGTTGTTTAAGGGCAGGAGTTTGGTAAAAGCGAGAGCGCCCACCAGGGTGATGTTAATGCCCGCCAGCATGATGCAGAGCCCACAAGTGCAGCAAAGAGCCGGCAAGGGCAACCCCTGAGAGCGGAGCGCACTCCTCTCACCTGACTGCGCATCTTCATTAGAGAAAACCATCCTCTCTAAATGCCGCTGACCTTCTCGACCACTGCATAAAAAGGGAAAATGAGAGAGAGAGAAAACAGAGAACGAGGTGGAGAGCAGTAATGAGTATTATAGCGATGTGTTGGTCCTCCAACATCTGCCTGCCTGTTCATGTGTCATGTCAGCACCGGCTCTGAGCCGAGCCAATTCAGTTAGTGCCAGCAAGACCAGATGAGTCTGATGATGTGAAAGCTTTGGCTGTAAGGAAATTACACTACTATATAACTTACTCAGTACGTTTGCATGACAAGGCGTAACGGTTATGTAAATGTTTATGTCTGCATAAGGAATTTAATCATGAACATCATGGCTATTATTTATTATATTTACATCATAAACACCATGTATATTATGCTTGGCTATTACTATAACAATTCTGAATTATCTAGAAAATGTCACAATCAAAGTTAACATTCTTATAAAATATTGAAGATAGATAGATAGATAGACAGACAGATACATAGATAGATAGATAGATAGATAGATAGAAATAAATAATCAGATAGATAGATAGATAGATAGACAGACAGATAGATAGATAGATAGATAGACAGACAGACAGACAGACAGACATATAGATAGACAGACAGACAGACAGACAGACAGACAGACAGACAGATAGATAGATAGATAGATAGACAGACAGACAGACAGACAGACAGACAGATAGATGATAGACAGACAGACAGACAGATAGATTCATAGAGAGAACATTAGAATAGTCTAAAATAAAATGATAGATAAAAGGGGGGACAGACAGACAGATAGATGATAGACAGACAGACAGACAGATGATAGACAGACAGACAGACAGATAGATAGATAGATAGACAGACAGACCGACAAAGATAGACAAGATAAATAGACAGACAGACAGACATAGACAGACAGACAGACAGATAGATGATAGACAGACAGACAGACAGATAGATGATAGACAGACAGACAGACAGACAGACAGATAGATGATAGACAGACAGACAGACAGACGACAGACAGACACAGACAGATAGATTGAAGACAGACAGACGTAGCTGATAGGACAGAAGGAACAGAAGACAGATAGATGATGACAGACAGACAGATAGATGACGGACAGACAGACAGACAGACAGATAGATGATGGACAGACAGACAGACAGACAGAAAGAAGACAGATAGATGCTAGACAGAGGATAGACAGACAGATAGATAGATAGAATAACAATGACAGACAGACAGATAGACAGATAGATGACAGACAGACAGACAGACAGACAGATAGAGGATAGACAGACAGACAGACAGACAGATAGATGATAGACAGACAGACAGACAGACAGACAGACAGATAGATAGATTCATAGATAGACATTAGAATAGTCCTAAATAAAATGATAGACAGACAGACAGACAGATATAATTTTTTTTATTTTCTAGTAAAATCTATCTACACTCAGTGGTTTAGAGGCGTTTTGACATTGGCCAACTTTTAATAGCCTATATTTTAATATAAAACGACGTATTTAGAGATACAATCAATATGAAAACATTCCAAGTCCGTAATTGAACTGCGGGCGACATTATACTCTGAAAATGAACGACTTCCGGCTCTACAGGTAAAAATAAATTCTTTAAACTCACCAGAAGATGAGCTTTCGTAGAGTTGGCCGGTGTTGTCCTCTATTTTAGCGAATCTTCGGGAGTTTCAGGTGATTCTCCGGGCTTTTCAACTTCAGCCGCTGGAGGAGCGCTTCTTTTCGCTCTGGGCGGTTTAAGATGGAGCGACTCCTCTGAGCGCTTGACGCCGGAATCATTCCGCTCATCACCGCGGGAGGCGCTCTCGAGTCCCGCTTCATCGCTCCAACATACAGATACACGAATCCCGTTATCCTCCTCTGTGTTAGCCTTCAACGCTTTCAGGTTCGGCTTAAACATTACAACTTACATGATGCACAATATATGCTCAAACACTTCTAGTAGAATATCAATTCACTTGGAAACAATCATTAACACCTCCAGGTTCTCCTGACACTCATATCCAAGGACACAAGTCCCGTCTGCTCAGTCTCCTCCACATGGCTAGAGACGAATAAAAACACTCTCTTTTCAGTGCAAGAAAGAATTGAGGAAGGGTTTAAATATAGTACTTTATTTCCTGTGCTTTTCTTTATTATTGTGTTCATACGCGCTCAGGTCCTCACAGGGAAGATAGTATGCACTGGCTGTTCATTCAAGGTCATTTACATAAGGATATCATAATCATCACATTTCTGTTATCCACAACAACAATCCACAATATTGCTGTATTAAGTGCATTGAATAAAGACTCAAGTGTCAGTGCAAACTACTTTATTTCTCTAAATTGGAAAACCAAATTAACACCTCTGACCTATGATCCGTCCCAGAGTTTTTAGGGTTAAATGGCCATTCCATAGACAGCATTTGTGAAATTAGCCTTTGATAAGCCATTAAGAGTATCACACAAGCACTGAATACTGAGAACATAGCCATTGATGTGAGGTAGCTCCCTCTTGTGTCATCCCTGGTACATGAAAGGTTTCCCAACACTTACTCATAAATACACAGACATAATACATGGACAACCACTAACTTCCATTTCATCTTACCATAAATAGCACTTTAAACAACAAATAACAGGAAAAAATAACCGTGCATGTTTTATCACTTGAAAGGCAACTGAGAGGTAATTTAGTTATTTTGCACACTAGGAGCCCTGCCCCCAAAAATGGCACAATTTACACTTAATAAAAAAAAAAGAATAAAATGTATCATCTTATAACATCTTATAACTGAATAGGCTTAAAAACAGGCTCATCGCCCTGATGCATAGAAAAATTGTTCACTTTTACAACAAAATAAAGTTCAATACTCTAAAAGACAAAGCATGAAAAAATATACATAAAATGAAGAAAATATAATCATCTGAAATGACAAAAATACATACTGTGCAATATTTACTAACTATCTGACCTGAAAGTATCTGGTCAAATGTATATAATACCTCATCAGCACCCTCATTAAAGCAGCAATAGCTCTCAAATGCATTTCCACTTAAAGGGTTAGTTCACCCAAAAATGAAAATTAGGCTGCGTTTTACTCACCCCCGAGGCATCCTAGGTGTATATGACATTCTTCTTTCAGACGAATCCAGTCGGAGTTATATAAAACATTTTCTTTGATCTTTCAAGCCGTTTAATGCCACTCAGCGGGTGTTTCATTGTTTCAGTCCAAAAGAACTTAAATAAAAAAAGTGTCTCACACGGCTCCGGGGGGTGAACAAATGCCTTCTGTAGCGAATCGATGCGTTTTTGTAAGAAAAATATCCATATTCAAAACATAATAATCACTTGAATCTAGCTTGCGCTCACTGTTGTAAACAGAAGCAGTTCCGGGGAATGACATATGAGGTCAGCTTTGCGCATGCGCCGCACAGAAGTGACGAAAGCGGAAGCACAGGGGAGAGATAAAAAAAAAAACAACGGTCACGTATTAGAAGTACAAAACGAGTATTTGTTAAGAAGAATGTCGGAGGATTTCGATAAAAGCCAAGAGGAGAATGGTTTTCCTTTGCTAAGTAAGGAAACTTTGCTTCCTTTGAACCTGTAAACAAACGTTGGTTTTCACGAAACTCAACGGTGCATGTGCAGCGCTGACCTCATACGTCATCCGCCCGGAACTGCTTCTGTGTACAACTGTTGGTGCAAGCTACATTAACGTGATTATTACGTTTTGAATATGGATATTTTTCTTACAAAAACACATCGATTCGTTACAGGAGGCCTTTGTTCACCCACCGGAGCCGTGTGAGACACTTTTTTTTTTTCTGGTGGGCGATTTTGTTAAGTTTTTGGACTAAAGCAATGCAACACCCATGAGTGGCATTAAACGCGTTTATATAACTCCGACTAGATTCGTCTGAGAGAAGGAAGTCATATACACCTAGGATGTTTCGAGGGTAAGTAAAGCAAAGTCTAATTTTATTTTTTTGGGTGAACTAACCCTTTAAGACACACGGCAGCATTGCTTTACATAGCTCAAATAAACCAAAACATTATTCGCTGAACAATAACTATACTACAGCTAGACCTTATATAAAACAAACAATAGAAAAGTAACAAAGCAAGATGGCCAGTGCTTTACAGTAACTCGAGTGGTTTTTTAAAATGTTAAAACGTATAAAAATGTGAATGTCGATTAAAAGCCTCACTGCTGTGGCAACATTAAAATCAACGTCTGTAGATTCCCTCAGAGCTGAGCACCCTTTTTATATCAGACTGACAAACACTGCCAGCCATAAATATTTGGTAATAAATATTTTTAAAAAAAGCACAATTTCTGATGCTTAAAATACACAAATCTCACATTACACAGAGTAAAAGACCTGTAAAGAAATTAGAATCGTCTGTATGTTTTTGGTTTGTATATATAAGGCTAGTCTTTGCTATAAGTTGGTAGCACTGAGCCTGTGATGCATATACATGTGTGTTAGCCAAGGTTAGAGTGTGTTTGCTCAAGAACCCATTCAGTTCACCAGAGAATGTATGCGTATGAAGGCTTATAACGCACTATGGTGTGCACGAGTATAACCGGAGCACCTGTCGGGTGGGCAGGTGTCAGGTATTGGTGCGTAGTGCTTGAGACTGTGCTCGGCGACGGGCTAGTCTAGAGTTAGATGGAGGGGAGAGCCTCATGGAGCAGACCATGGCACCAAAGTCCTCCTGCTCTTCCTCCTTCTGAGACAGCTGCCGATTGAACGCGATGGCATCAGCGGCGAACTGTGTCAGGTCTTTAGTGCTGCAGTTTCTGTGGGTTCAACCAGAGAGTCGGTTAGAAACATTACAGAGACTGGAAAATATACTTAATCTACTGCATCGAAATCAAATACCTTTGTAGAACACGAGGAGTTTGAAGAACTCTTTCAGGTGCATTCTGAAAATGTAAACGAGTAAATAAAAATTTAATAAAAGTAAAAAGAGACATAATAATATATATGGCATATATTTTGTATATTTATTACATTAGATTTGAATAATGTATACTATCGACAAACTTTTGGGGTGGTACGTCTTTTGAATGTTTTGGGGAAAAAAACAAAGGAAAAAAAAAAAAGAACATTAAAAAAAACAGATATGTTTAAATTATTACAATTTAAATGTTTTATTTTTTTATATATTTAAAATGTAAGTTATTCCGGTGAGGGTCATGTAGATTTCAAAATATATATATGCTGATATGTGCTTAAAGAAGAAACTATTATTATTATTATTACAATAAAGGTGCTAAAGCAGCACTATGTAACTTTTTTTGTGTTCAAAATTTACCAAGTGAGCACACCATGAATCCATTTTCCAAACCGTGTTTTTGGTTTGTCCTGAATCACTACAGTACACCTATAATAAGTGTTTATATTCGGACTATTTAGACTGGTTCGGGTAGGTACAGCTGCGGAGTAGCCCAGTACCTGCGTGATTTGCCATAGACGTAAACAGAGAGAAGTAGCTCCGGCTACATTGTTCTTCCGCAAGACGCACGCAGTTCGGTTTATTAACCGCTAGAGCGCCCAGGGGGGAAGTACGGACCGCAGCTTAATATTTTTGTGGAAACTGGTGATACATTTTTTTTTTCCTCCAAGATTCTTTAAAGAATAAAAAAAGTTCAAAAGAACATTGTTTATTTGAAATTGAATTTTCTAACAATGTAAAAGTCTTTACTCACTTTTGATCAATTTAATGTTCATTGTGATAACTTACTGACCCAATATTTAATTATTACATACGTATAATATATATATCTATATATATATAATATATACGTGGGTGTTAGTATATTACAGTGGGTACGGAAAGTATTCAGACCCCCTTAAAAATTTCACTCTTAACAATATTGCAGCCATTCGCTAAAATCATTTAAGTAATTTTTTTCCTCATTAATGTACACACCGCACCCCATATTGACAGAAAAAAACAGAATTGTTGACATTTTTGCCGATTTATTAAAAAAGAAAAACTGAAATATCACATGGTCCTAAGTATTCAGACACTTTGCTGTGAAACTCATATATTTAACTCAAGTGCTGTCCATTTATCCTGATCATCCTTGAGATGGTTCTACAACATCATTTGAGTCCAGCTGTGTTTGATTAAACCGATTGGACTTGATTAGGAAAGCCACAAACCTGTCTATATAAGACCTTACAGCTCACATGCATGTCAGAGCAAATGAGAATCATGAGGTCAAAGGAATTGCCTGAAGAGCTCAGAGACAGAATTGGGCAAGGCACAGATCTGGCCACGGTTACAAAAAAATTTATGCTGCACTTAAGGTTCCCAAGAGCAAAGTGGCCTCCATTCCTTAAATGGAAGAAGTTTGGGACGACCAGAACCCTTCCTAAAGCTGGCCGTCAGGCCAAACTGAGCTATCGGGGGAGAAGAGCTGGTGAGAGAGGTAAAGAAGAACCCAATGATCACTGTGGCTGAGCTCCCGAGATGCAGTCGGGAGATGGGAGAAAGTTGCAGAAAGTCAACCATCACTGCAGCCCTCCCCCAGTCGGGGCTTTATGGCAGAGGGGCCCAACGGAAGCCTCTCCTCAGTGCAAAACACACGAAAGCCCGCATGGAGTTTGCTAAAAAAAAAAACACCTGAAGGACTCCAAGATGGTGAGAAATAAGACTCTGGTCTGATGAGACCAAGATATAAATTTTTGGCCTTAATTCTAAGCGGTATGGGTGGAGGGAGAAACCCAGGCACTGCTCATCACCTGTCCAATACAGTCCCAAGAGTGAAGCATGGTGGTGACAGCATCATGCTGTGGGGGTTTTTTTCAGCTGCAGGGACAGGACGAATGGTTTCAATCGAGGGAAAGATGAATGCGGCCAAACACAGGGATATCCTGGACGAAAACTTTCCAGAGTGCTCAGGAACTCAGACTGGGCTGAAGGTTTACCTTTCAACAAGACAATGACCATAAGCACACATTTAAAATAACGAAGGAGTGGCTTCACAAACACTCTGTGACTGTTCTTGAATGGCCCAGCAGAGCCCTGACTTAAACCCAATTGAACATCTCTAGGGAGACCTAAAAATGGCTGTCCACCAACGTTACCATCCAACCTGACAGAACTGGAGATGATCTGCAAGGAGGAATGGCAGAGGATCCCCAATCCAGGTGTGAAAAACTTGTTGCAACTTGCCCAAAAAGACTCATGGCTGTATTAGATCAAAAGGTGCTTCTACTAAATAATTGAGCAAACCCCGGGTCTGAATACTTAGGCCATGTGATATTTCAGTTTTTCTTTTTTATAAATCTGCAAAAATGTCAACAATTCTGTGTTTTTCTGTCAATATGGGGTGCTGTGTGTACATTAATGAGGAAAAAAATTAACTTAAATGATTTTAGCAAATGGCTGCAATATAACAAAGAGTGAAAAATTTAAGGGGGTCTGAATACTTTCCGTACCCACTGTACATACACATTTACATTCCAGTCCAAAGCCTTTACATGACATCTATTTTGTGTCAAGCAACTGGTTTTTAATTATCTAGTCATTCCTACTGAAAGGGTTAAAATGCAATAAGTAAAATTGCTGACTAAAATAATGCTTCTTTATTATCAGTTATCAGCCCATATTGGTCATCCCTGTTAAAGATTAAATCAAGAAGTCTTCAAGAAAAACAGAGCTAAAGACTCACCCCTTGTACCCAGGGATGCTTCAGGACCTGGGCAGCACTCAGCCGTAGAGTGGCATCTCGCACTAGCAGCCGCGAGATCAGATCTTTGGCATCGGCTGAGATCTGAGCCCAAACTCCATCTCTAAATTCATACTTCCCCTCCTGAATCCTCTCGAACAGGTTGTTCTGAACAGGAGAGGACAACACTGCTAAGTTGTCTTCATGGATGAAGTGAATTCTCTACGTTTTTGAATTAGCGTGCGTTTTACCTGGCAGGCACGACATGTCTCTCCTCGTTCCCAGCCGCAGTTGGTGCCGCAGTGGCCGGTGAAGGGAGGACTCCCGCTGAGCAGGATGTAGAGAATCACTCCGAGGCTCCAGAGGTCACAGCGCTTGTCATAGAACGAAGCCTCATCCGTAAAGACCTCGACCACCTCAGGAGCCATGTACTCAGCTGAGCCACACTAGAGGACAAAACACATCCCTCAAAACATGCTACTCCACAATTTTACAGTTCTAGGATGCCAGAAGCACAAATACCGGTGTGGTGAGTTCAGGGGTAGTTATTGGGGTACAGGCACTGTTTAGCTTTACTCCACTCCCGAGATCAAAATCACAGATTTTCACAGGAGAGACCTGAGTAAAAGCAAAAAACTCAGTACAATTAAGACTGGCTATAAACATACAGTGCATACATTACTAGAGGTGGGTGATATACGGTAGACATGATTAAACAGTAGAAATTTGTCAACTGCTAGAGATTTTCTGTAGCCAGACAAACTACTCGTTACCTTATCAGTATATTCACACAGGATGTTTTCAGGCTTAAGGTCCCGGTGAGCGATTCCTGTGGAAAGAGTGAGACGAGTCTGAATAAACACACTCGCAGTGAGTCATGGTCACTGGGCCACAGAGTAAAAGTATAGTATTTACCTTTGTTGTGCAGAAAGTCCAGTGCATGTGCTATATCCCTGACTACATGACTTGCCTCTCTCTCATCAAAGTACTTTCGACTCTGGATGTGTGTTAAAATGGAACCTTAGAGGGAAAGAGAAAACTATTCAGAAACAAATAACTGAGAATGAGAATGCATCTGTATTTTCCCATAATACAGTAGATATAATTTATTATACAACTGTACAGTACCTCCAAGCAACTTCTCAAACACCAGATGAAAACAGCAGTCATCTTCAAAAAACTGAATGAGCTCCAGAATGTTCCTATAGAGAAACACACAATGTATGCAGTTGAGCAGTTATGTATAATACGAACTTCAATCAATTACAGTAAATTCTGAAATTAAGTTAAGTATAATGAGTACTGTGGAATATGATCATACTTATTTCCTTGGCACTGGTAAAGTGTCTCCACCTCTCTGAAAACTCTACTGCGACTGTGACCAGCTTTCTTCTCAATTATCTGAGAAACGTAACCACACATTACACACAAAGTCATTTATCATGTCTCTTTGACAAAGAACTACTCTGTTATTTTTCAAAATATTTACCAGTTTGGTATTATTATCTTATGGAAGTACATAGGGTTTTTGCAGGTTTTATGAAGATAAATGTACACCTTTTTAACACCAAGTAAAGAAAATTTAGGCAACACAATTGTATTAGCAACACTTCAAAGATTAAAATACAACTTCCAACCAATCTTCATCACTTTTTAGTTAATTTTACAAAAAAAAAAAAAAGCTTATGGTTTGAATAAGTGTCATTAGAATATAGAGGTAGCTTTTAATGCACCTTCTGATCACACTGCAAACAACTGATGCTCTTAATCTGTATTTTTGTCTTGTTTTCCAGAGCAAATGTCTAAAAATTCTCAAATCGAAAAACATTTATTTAAGTTTTCAGTGAAATTGATCAAAATAAAGTGCGTTTCTGATTAAAAAATAACAAATATCTGCCAATGGGCTCAGAAAAACCAACTTAATTCCAAGGGAAACAATGTTTTATTCCCCATTGACAGATATTTGTTCTTGTTTTAAACATAAACTCACTTCATTTTGTCCAATTTCTCAGAAAACAAGACTTTATTTCTTCATTCTGCATCTCAAGCAAATGTATCTTGATGTAAAAAATGTCAAAATACTGAGGAGAATGGCCATTTTTTGCAGTGCATGCAACATTTAATGCCATAACTTCTTGATTTTAAGACTTTCTGCTCTGATTTAAAGGGGTCATATGATGCTATTTAAATTTTTCCTTTCTCTTTGGAGTGTTACAAGCTCTTTGTGCATAAAGAAGATCTGTAAAGTTGCAAAGACTAAAGTCTCAAATCCAAAGAGATATTCTTTATAAAGTTGAGTCAGCCACTCCTACCTAAAACGCCTCGTTCTAACACGCCCCCACATGTCTACGTCACGATGTGGGAAGATTTGCATAACGTCTCCCAAATGTTCACGCAAAGAAAGAAGGTGTGACTTTTATTCTCGCTGTAGTATTGTTGTTGCCGCCGCCGCCATGTCGTGAAGACGCTGTGTGTTTCGTTGTGAAAGCGAAACTACTTTGTTTGGTCTTCCAAAAGAGGACGATATCTGCTTCATCATGCCTGGAGCTGATCCGTGCTGGTCGCTGAGGAAATACAACAACTGCGCTGTGGATCACCGGATCGGCTTACAATGGACGAAGCGGAGCCCAGCCCTGGGTCGTCACGTGTGGTTGCCGCAAGCACTCCGGACGCTCCTTCGTCAAATCCACCGGCCGCGCCATTCTCAATCGCGACTCTGCTCACTCAAGCCGGACGAGCATACTCTAGGCCACGGCATACGCTCTCTTCAAGTGTGTGACGCTTTTTCTTTGTTAAAGCGAAACTACTTTGTTTGGCTTTGGACACGACTAGAAATCAGTGGTTAGTTGTATTTACAACACTGTGCCAGAACAGTTTAACCCAAATATCCAAATATCCAGATGTGTGCAGCACAATTTATGGAAGACTGTTTCCTGATCCTGGTAGAGTATAGACTACAATGCGGCTGTTCTGACTCACAGACTGTAATTATGTTTTTTATATTTAAAGAATTTGACATTGACTATTCAAACGCCAGTTTGAGCAGTGTAGAGTAGCGCTTATTTTTTGTCGTTTCTCCAATCACAAAAGCAGACATGGTTTTATGTTATGTGTGTGTGCGTGTTAGAGGGTAACGTGTAAAAAGACAGTATAAGTTATTATAATCAGTAATTATGTCCCTACTGGGTGCAACACATGCCTGGTTTATAATGGGTTTTAATGTTTATGTCTCGTCGCTCCAGCCAGACAGGGCATCACAGTATGGTAAGGGGCGTAACATTTCCGTCACACGCTTGAGGTATTCGGCCAATCACTACGCACTGGATAGCTGGCCAATCAGAGCACACCTCGCTTTTTAGACCGATGAGCTTTGTAAAAATCGTTTCAGAAAAGCGGGGCATAGAGGAGAAATAATAATGTACAGTATGTGGAAAATAATGTGTTTTTTGAATCATAAACCGCATAAATGCATTTCATTACACCAAATACACAAAATAATGTTCTTTTTAGCAGCATCATATGACCCCTTTAAGGCTTTAATTTGTGGAAGGGCAAATTAAAGACTTTAAAACCTTTTTAATACCCACAGAAACCATGTAATTGTAACTACAAAATCATGAAGGAAAAAAAAATCATCTCACCTTGACAGCATACTCATCGCCGTTCTGCAAACTCACACAGCCCTGGACTTTAGCATAAGCTCCCTGACCCAGCAGCTCGTCTGTCAGCTTGTACAGATCTAAAAAACACACACACACACTTGTGAGTTGACTCACCTTACCCAATCAGGAAATGTTGCAATCACACATTTTGAAAGATCTGATGATGCACAGATTATACAGACTACATGCTGAGGATAAAACATAGAACAAAAAGGCGCACATTATGAGGATTAATAAGAGCTTTTGTAAAGTTCAAGATGGTTTAGTACCACTAAATTTGCCAGTGAAACTGTCTGCGGCCCGAGTTCTGCGTTTCTTCTTCCGCCGTGTAACCGGGTCTGTGATGGTGATTGGTTGACTGCTCTCCATTCCTAACCCCAAAATAAAAAAAAGAAATAAAAAACACAAATCCACCAGATGTTACATCACAGATTCGTAGGTATTCTGTCAGAATTTAGTTTTTTGAAATGACTGGATGATTTGAAGGGTGTATTTTTAAATGTTTTGTCACAAGCATCTTTACCTGCGGGGCTGTTGGGGGCATGAGAGATCAGACCACGGCTCTCCACCTGGCCAGATGCCAGAGCGCTACTGGTTATCTGTGAGAAAGAGAGAGACATTTACATTTAAAACACAGCAGCAATGCTCCTTTGCTTCTAGAGGCATATAGAGTGCAATAGTCGGATTGCACAAATAAAAATCCCATTCGTTTTCTCCATAGGGGAGCTGATTTTGAATGATAACTTGTAAACCTGTATACAAGGTTGTTAATTGATTGTATATGCTTTACGCATCAGTTCACATGATTTAAAATTATTTTTTAAATAATTGTGCTTTGTAAATAATTTGTCTGATTTTCAAATACTTGTTCCTTCAAATCAAAGTTTATGTTGCGAGTCATATAGTGTTGGTTCTTGGTATAAAGACTTTTTAAATATGCCTATATGAAAATGATTGGGGGAAATACTTCCGGAACCAAGACTGCTGGGGAAAAAAGCTTATTTGCAATACGCAAAGCATTAAGCATATACACAAAAGGTGTTCACTTGAGCATTTCCAATGGAGTAAACAAGCCAGGCTGTCACTGACATTCACATGCACACAGATATGACCTTGTGTGCTTTATATGCTTCCCCATAAAAGTTTAAAGGCTAAATGATCCTTATATTTCCATCATATTAAAGTTGTGTAAGACTAAATGATCAATAAGTTAGCAGCTCACTATCGAGATCAGAGAAAGAGGAAGCGAACAACACTAAGCTGTAAAATTTGCAGTGTGCACTTATTAGATTTCTCACTGAACAAGGCTCACGTGACTAATGTGTGCACCCATACCTAGCATGAAATGCCTATATTAGACGGTTAGTTCTGTTTTACTTATTTACCCGCATTTTGAGACTCACAAACAAGTCAAAAGCCCGTTTTAAGTTAAATCGTGATACTTGCCAGTACCTGGCGTGAGCAGCAGTGCAGCGCCTGAAGGTCCGCGATCTGAAAGAAGCAGCAGACACGATCATTCCAGAAGCCGCGCGAGACGGAACCGTGACGGCTGGTTTTCTTCAAAGTAGGTCGAGTGAAATCATGTTAGAGATATTTAAACACTTAGTTTCCGCATTGAGAAGCGATAGCACTGTCCTGACGTGTTTGGTCAGATTCTTGTCATCTGGCTGCTGAGGGGAAAATCCAGCACACTCAACAGGATATATTACAGTTTTACGTAATTACAGAGAAATGCAGGTGGATTGAATGATAAGTGACATATAGGAAAATAATACCAATATAAATCGTAGTATAAGAGATATCGCCATTCGTTAATAAATAATACCGGTTTTTGGGTAACGTAACGGATGGATTAGCGTAGTAAGGGCTGGGGAAATTAACATATTTAAAGCAACAGTAACGTTAGATGTCAAACCGACTGACTGACATCCAAAAATTCTAAAAACAGTTTTTCTTTTCTCTGTGATGCATGAAAATAAATGTTATTAAGCAGGATGACAACCACGGTCGCCGTTCACTTTCACTGCTTTATGTTCCACGAAGAGTCGGTTTGACTGAATCAACTGACAGAATTCTTTATCGAGTGGACTGACTACCCCTTTAAGAAAAGAAGAACTGTCAAATGTGTTACGAAAAAAAGCAACAAGTGTCAGAGAATTAATTAATTATGTGTAGCAGTGTCGGCAGAATTGTGATGGCGCTAACCAAATAGATAATGCTTTTTGAGTAACTGAAAATCTTCGTTTTTAAGACACGAAGTAATTGACTGTGATAACTCGCGCGTTCAGAATTAAGGAACGTTACAAGCGTTTGTTTTTGCGATCTAACGATTCATTGGCGCGAATCGAGCGACCCGTGAAGCCATATCATGACACAGATGTAAGCATCAGCGAGCTGACCTTAGTGTAGCTATTTGAGCTCGTGTAACAAACCGGTTATGTATACGTTATATATTTTATGCATATTAAAAAAAAAAAAAAAAAAACTCAAACCTGGAAATTGCGGCCGAATGAGTCTAGCTGTGCCGTGACTGCCTCCGCCATCCTGCGTTGAACAGCAGCAGTTAGGAGGAGGAGGAGGAGGAGGAGGAGGAGGACAACACAGAAACACAACAGCACCACCCCAAACGCGCCAACTGCCCTCCTACTGTTGAACGCTGTGGGGCATTTGCGAATCATACTATGGTGACGAGTTGGTTCATGAATATTAATTAGGCTACGTGATTGGGCGAACAGGGGAGATTACGAAGTCACGTAAGCATGAGCTTATGAATATTCATATTCTAACGCTACACGTATTCTTGACGTGGAGTGAGTTTCGGTGTTATCATTAAGCTGCTATAATGTATTAACATTTTGAATCAGATTGTACTTATATATTTCCTAACATTTGTTGCATTAAATACATCTTCATGTAGGCTAGTTGTGCTCACACAGTATAAGAAATGTCTGAAATTAATATTTCATTGTTATGAGAAACTTATGTTTGGGATTTTCCGATCCAATTACATTTTTTTTTTAAATAAATAAAAATAAAGAGGAGAGTATTGACATTTAAAATGTTTGTATTTTAAACTTGCATGCAAAAAAAAACATCGGCAAAAACAGCACATTGTCAGAACAAAATGTCTGAAATAAGAATAATACCGTTGAGTACTATTCATCATCAGTCACTAGCTATGGTAATAGTTTCTTACTGCACATGCCCTGGTTAAATAAAGATACTAGCAAAGGCTTCTGCCCCTGCACTGGCACAGACACGACAGAGCAAGAATGCAACCTCTCAAACTTGGCAGAAGTTTAAGACATACCACTTCCAGACATGTTATCCTCAGGAACAAATATTTTAAAAGGTTCTTTGAAGTCACGTGGTGAATTGCTCAAAAAAAATGTATGCAGAATACTAAGCAATCGATGCATCATTTCAGATCACTGCTCCAGAATTTGAGATACAGTACATCATTTAAACATTTACTGTCTCAAGAACGTGTGTTGAATTACTGGACCCACAAGTATTTCAGTAAGAAACACAGATGCATTGCATTTTAGCTCATTTGTGAGTCTCTGTTCTCGTCTGATCTTAGATCAGAACTTGGGTCTGAATGTTTGACATTTGGATTCCCATTGGTTCTCCGCATCTTTCAGTTACAGATCTTCTCTGTCATTTCTTTCTGTGAAGACAGAAAGGACAAAGTTATTAGGACATACATCCCAAGCATTTACAATGTGCTGTCAGCATCTAGTTGTTCATAGTTAGCTAAAGCAGAGTGCAATCTGCTAACTGCCACTATCATAATTTATTGTTTTGTGTCTAATAACAGTAACACAGTCGCAACGTACACACTTTAGTTAAAATCGGTTGTCAATTCACTTTTCAGTGCTTATTACTGTTCTGTTCACACACAGTTCAGTAATTTACGGGAGTGACATCCGAATTCTACAACCGAATGAACACCCGAAAAAGTGACAACCGCATTTACAGAAATTCTACGCAGCATGTGCACAACCGAAGTGTACAATTAGTTGTTAATGACGTATTTAAATGCATTGAATATCAGTGTTTTGTCATTACTGTATGTGCGATGAAAGAAATTATAGGGAACGTTTTGACTCATAGTGGTGTCAGATCTTGCTAGAAAAAAAACCCCTTAAACTCACATCCAAACATGGATTCTTTAAACTAAGCCACATACCAAAATATAGTGACCTGCACCTGCTACTTTATTAACTCCGTAAACTGGATTGCTCTATGAGCCAAGCCCAACGATGCTTTATTAGTGTCGCTTATAATAAGTGGACATGGCAACACTTCCAGAGCGAGCTCTGCAAAGTAGCCTTCCAAAACATAAACAAAATACAATGGCTCTTTTGTTGGTGGTTTAGTTAAAAACACTGAACATAACGACTCTTCAGCTAAACCACTGTCAACCGAGCTGTCGTGTTTTGTTTATGTTGGAAGGCTGCTTCGCAGAGCAGGGGCCTTTTTTCATAAAACAAGTTTACCAAACAAGCCAGGCTTATTTCAGTTAGTCTGACTTATTTTGAACCACATCAACTGACAATAAGTCAGACTAATTGAAATAAACCTGGCTTGTTTGGTAAACTTGTTTTATGAAACCGGCAGGTTTGCCTGTCTTCTCATTATAAGCAATTCCCAGTTCTATTTTATACCCCTTCCCCTTCCCCTACCCCTCCGCCTACCCCTTCCCCTTGTCCCTTGAAACAGAGTGTCAAGGGGTAGGAGTGAAAATATTCCCCTAAGATTTGGGACACCACTACTATACGTCACACGTCATCATACATCGCCTACACCGACACACATACTGGTGTGCATTAGAGCCTTTAATTATCGTTCTATATTAATGCACTGCTTACTGACACACACACACACACACACACACACATATCAGAGATTCGCAAGACTACTAGACCATACCATGAGCAAAGATACTTGTCAACGCTGCACCACGACTTTTTATTAATAACAGTTTAAATACAGAATTGCTACATTATATTTTTCAGCTACAAGAGGATAAATCGCTGTTTTTGAAGTAAACTCACTCTAAAAAGTGAAACGCACAGACGCGCATACACGCAACTTTCATCTCTCTCTCTCTCTGTCTCTCCCTCTCTCTCTCTCTCGACTTGGCAATATTTGAGAAAATGGTTTAGCTATTTATAATTATTGGTGACTTATCCCCCTCATGTTGTGGCACTATCGTGCAGTCTGTAATGATATGACGTTAGCAAACTTTAGCGATTTTTAGTAACATGACCGTAAATATGAACTCACGATTGAAAGTAATATAAAACAAATGATTACTTTTCGTTAAAATCTTTATTAATGCCCAAAAATGCTTACATTTATGTGTCTTTTTGTGCGCTCGGAAAGCCATGTTGCCGCTAAAGCCGGTTTACGCTGAGATAATTCATACCCCTTCGTTTGAAGTGTGGTCCCGAAAAATCTTCGTTTGAAGCGCTGTCTGGCCCTACTCCTTCCCCTACCCCTCCAACCAAAAGAGAATCGAGACACCCCTACCCCTTCACGTGAACGTGCGAAACGGATGGGTAGGGGAAAGGGGAAGGGCTAAGGGGTAGAATTGGGATTGGGCCTAAGTGTTCTAGGCCTTGTTGTTTGGGCTCAGCTCATTTTTTAGAGATAATGTAGGCAGGTGTAGGTCATGATATTTTGGTATCTGCTTATTTACAAGATAACACTGGCAACACAGAGTCAAGCTGTACCTCCTTCCCTGTGATTACTTGCGCCACAACTCTGATATGCATTTAAATACATCAAGTTCGGTTCTGTACACATTGCATAGAATTTCTGTAAATGCGGTTGCCACTACCTGACTTTTTCTGTCAAAATCAAACTTTTTTTAATTGTCACTCCCGTAAATTACTGAACCGTCCGTGTACAGAACAGGATTAAGCACTAAAAGGTGAAGATAAAGCTGCATTTAGCTGCAGTGTGTATGTGGCCACAGTTATGAAAGCACAGCGCTCTCACAAGAGGCTCCAGCTCCGAGTGGTCGATGAGGCTGAACTCAGAGATGAAGTAGTAGTAGTGTTTGTAGCAGGTGTTGATGTGGGCCTCAGCTCCCATACTACAGATCATGTCAAAGTGATGGATGTACACGTGTACAAACACTCGAAACAAGCGGCTCAGTATCTTCTTGCACACCTGCTGAAAGTTCTTTGGAAAAGGGACTCCTAAAAACAGAAGAAAACCAGCATCACACTCAAATCACATCACATTCACAATGCTGTATTCTTCCATGAGAAAATTCAAATGCTATTTTAGGAGAAAAAGCACACAGAGTATGTCTCGAGGGTTTTCGGCCAATAGTTCAGTCTGTGGAATTATGAATTGTTGGCAGTGCTTCTAAGTATAGCTTCTGTAACTCTATCCAGTAATATTTTTTCAGACAGAAGTATGTGTCTGGTGATCCCTGGCCCCCAAATTTATCGGCAATTCCTGAGAAACGTAACTGGATCATTTCTCTAGCCAGGTTACCCGTTAATATTTCTGCGTCTGACTGTTTTTGTCTTATTTCCATTATTTGTACATCTCTGCTCGTTTATTAATATACTAAGCTTTTCATAGCGATTTACTAAATGAGCTTAAAGGTCAATGACAAATAGGAGTGTCCACAAAAGGAGTAATGCATATGTGTTAAGTTCTTAGAAATGTGCTCTTTGTATTCATGTTGGTTTTCATTATGTGATAACCATCACATAAAATGTAATAACATATTTTCCTTATACCGTAAATACTTGTGATTTTCAAATAATTATTTCAAAAAATTGTTTGTTTATATATATAGATATCTATATAATATATATATAGAAAAAATATATTTTTTAAACGTAATATTAATTCATAAAAATATTATTACATTTTATTTAATGAAAAGGATAATAGCTGATATTTGGTAAGTAAATATATCTGATAACTGACTTAATGAACTTTAAAAAGCTAACTTAAAAAACATAAAAATGTTTTGTTACTTGAAATAAAATAACTGTTTACAGAACTGTAAAAAAAAAAAAAAAAAGGCCTATTTCAGGGATTGGCCTTTTTTTTTTTACCTACTTAAAATTACTAAAACTTTAACTAAAATGAAAAATATAAAAATAAAAACTGATTCAAAACATTAATAAAAACTATACTATAACACGTCTGTAGCTTGAACAGTCCGCAGGTGTCTCCCAATTTCCTGTTTTATTACCTTTTATTTTCAAACATTAATAAGCATTGAAGCAGTTTTGTTAAAATATTTTTTCTAAGAAATAACAATAAAAGATAAAGATTTTTAAAAAGAGTTTAAAGAGTTTCCTCTTTTTAATAAAGCATGTTTCTATATTATGATATTAAAACCGTTATCCCACACTGACATAATTTTTACTTTTAACATAATTTTAAAAAACGAAAATAAAAATTTGGAAATGAACAAAAGTAAATGAGCCCTATCACAGTGATTTGATTTGTCTGGAAAACATATCTGACATCACGCACCTACTCGTGTAGGAAAGATGTCCTCATTGTTGATGAGGGACTCGATCCAGTTCATCAGGAGGTTCATGTATATAAGAGCAGGCAGTTTGGTGGGCCTCTTGTATTGATCCCCATCCTGCCACCTGTATTCATAACGTGGCCCTCCAGACATGATGGGACAGCTCTTCTCAGTGCAGAACTCACTCACGGTCCCGTAGATGAGGTTTATTCGATTGAAGAAATCCACCACATGCACAGCTATCCAGTCATTAATGTTCTCCCCGTCCGGCAGCTGCACCACTTTCCTCAGATCCAGGCCTGATTTCAGAGACGCTTGGGCTCTTTTGTACAGCTCAAAGCGCTGGGTTCCAGGTTCAAATCGCTTTCGAGGCCGGAATGTTTTGTCTTTGCTGAAAACCTGCCCCAAGCACAGAGCCATTGCTGAACTGAGCAGGGTGACAGAGTCGTCAGATCCAATCAGGATCTGGAAGATTGTGATTTTTCACTCGTATGATTCCGAGGGCCCTCGTCACATCCAATAGGGAGTTTCTAGGAGCAGAAAAATATATAAATGTATATTTGATATATATATTATATCTATACTTATAAATAGACTGAATACACACCATAGAGATATATATATATATATATATACAATACATTTAAAATATGTGCTGATTAGTACTGTGGGGTGTATGCAACTGGTAAACGCAATGTATAACAGTTATGACAATAACCAGACACTTGTGAAATAATTATGATTATAGCTTGCTGAGATTCTGACAGTTTATATACAGTAATATTTTGGAATATTATTGCAATTTAAAATAGCTGGTTTCTATGTGCATATATTTTCAAATAAATTTTTTTCTTGTGATGCAAAGCTGAATTTTCCATTTAATATGGATTCTAGGCTGAAATCCTGGCAGATCATGAATGGTAATATTGTGAAATATTATTACTAGTTAAAAGAACTGTTTTCATATATTTTTTAATGTAATTTATTCATGTGATGCAAAGCTGAAATTTCAGCGTTCAAGAAACATTTCTAATTATTATCTGTGATGAAAACAGTTTTAAGGAGTAATGTTTTTAACTATTTTTTAAGGATTCTTTAATAAAAAAAGGGAAATTGGCAAAGATGGAACATCTTTACTTGTAACTAGAGATCTTATAACATTATGACAGTTTTTACTTTTTTGACTTGTCACTTGTGATCAGCTGAATGCATCCTTCTGGAATAAACCATAAATAAATACTGACCCCAAAATTTTGAATGATATAGTGCAAGTAAACTCCATTAACAGACCACCACAAACAAACATTTCTTCCTCTCTATGCATTCAGTTTCCCTTTGTGTTGTTTTATCCACATCACCATTTTCATAACTTCCCGTGTTTGTTCGAAGTGGCTGAAATGAGATCCATTCTTCTGTGGATTTCAGAGCTATTCAGCCCTACACTCAAACCCTGACTTTAACGTTCTAGCAGTGTATCTGTGTTTGAGTCCATCCTTTCTTCTTGTCTCTTTGATAAATACTGTTTTTGTTAGTTTTTCCTGTTTTTTTTTCTCAAACACGATCGGTTTTACCAGGGATGAGCTGCTGAACATTCGACAGAACACACCACACAATCTTCTACCAGATTTCATTTTATTCGGACGTGTTGCTGAACGTTGTATATGGCGGAGCAGCGGCGCTGATCAAACACTTCAGGACCCGCAGACGGGGGAAGCAAGCCGGCGCGCTCGTGAAGCTCAGGAAGCGCGGATTCAGAACGGCGTTGCCGAGCATCCATCTGGCCAACCTCCGCTCTCTACCCAATGACGCCATTCCGGACAGCGCATTGAGTCAAGTCAAGTCCAGTCACCTTTATTTCTATAGCGCTTTTAACAATACAGATTGAACTGGCAGAACTGAACAGCATTAATTAGGAAAATAGTGTCAATAATGCAAAATAGTAGTTAGACTATTAGACAATAGTAAAAAAATGACAATTTTTCAGTTAAAGACAGTTCATCATTGAATTCAGTGATGTCACCATCCAGCTCAAGTTTTAAATAGTATCTTTGCAATCAAGTCAATGATATCGCTGGATATTAAGTGTCCCCATCTAAGAAAGCCAGAGGAACCAAAACTCCATCGGTTACAGAATGGAGAAAAAACCTTGGGAGAAACCAGGCTCAGTTCGGGGGGCCAGTTCTCCTCTGACCATACGAACCAGCAGTACGGAAAAATCAAAATCATTTAAGACGTAATAAAACAGACGATAATCTGTTGAGTCTCCGGCTTGTCATCTGTTTTAGAGCAGATCGCGACGCAGAATCAACGGGGAAATCGCGCGGCGGCGGGACATGTTTTTACATCAACGAAAGGTGGTGTACAGATGTTACAGCGTTAAAGAAAATGTACTGTTCCGATCTAGAAGTGCTTTTCATTAACTGTAAGCCGTTCTATTCGCCGCGGGAGTTTTGATCATTCATTCTCGTGAGTGTTTACATTCCACCTCAAGCGCACGTGAGCTTAGCTTTACAGAAACTCGCTGATCAGATCACAGAGACAACAACAACACCCGGACTCTGTTTTAATCATTCTCGGGGACTTTAATAAAGCAAATCTCTCACGTGAACTGCCAAAGTACAGACAGCATGTTACATGTCCCACCTGAGACAGTAATATATTGGACCATTGTTACTCCACAATAAAGGTGCATATCGTTCAGTCCCCAGAGCAGATGTAGGACTCTCTGACCACTGCCTGGTCCATCTTATACCGACTTACAGGCCCTAAATTAAATTGCTAAACCTGTAGTAAAGGCTGTAAAGAGATGGACTCAACGAAACAGAGCATGCATTGCAAGCCTGTTTCGACTGCAATGATTGGAGTGTTTTTGAAGCTGCTGCAAACGATCTGGACAAGCTCACAGAGACTGTGACATCTTATATCAGTTTCTGTGAAGACATGTGCTTCTCTACCAGGACTCATTTAACATTCAATTATGATAAGCCATGGTTTACAGCAAAACTTCGTCATCTTCGTCAGGCCAAAGAGGACGCCTACAAAAGGGGGGACAGAGTCTTGTACAATCAGGCCAGAAACACACTGAATAAGGAGATTGGAGTGGCCAAGAGGAACTACGCAAAAAAACTAGAACACCAGTTTTCTGCCAGTGAGCCTGCATCAGTGTGGAAAGGCCTGAAGGACATCACCAACTTCAAGACACCATCCCCCAGCACTGAGGCCAGTTAACAACTTGCTGAAGACCTGAATGAGGTTTACTGTAGATTTGAAACTCCCCGTCTAACACCCCACACCCGCTCTGAACATCTCTCCACACAACCATCAACACCTCCTGCAACCCCCCTCTCCCCCACTCCTACGTTTCAGATCAGTGAGGATGATGTGCGCCAGGTCTTCAGAAAGAACAAGAGAAGAAAAGCACCAGGCCCAGACGGTGTGACACCAGCCTGTCTGAAAACCTGCGCTGACCAACTGGCCCCCATCTTCTCACAGATCTTCAACAGATCACTGGAGCTGTGCGAAGTCCCTTCATGCTTCAAATGCTTCACCATCATCCCCGTTCCAAATAAACCCAAGATAACAGGACTTAATGACTACAGACCTGTGCCCTAACGTCTGTGGTCATGAAGACATTTGAGAGGTTGGTGTTGGCTTATCTGAACGACATTACTGGGCCCTTACTAGACCCCCTGCAGTTTGCTTACCGAGCAAACAGGTCCGTGGATGATGCAGTCAATATGGGACTGCACTTCATCCTGCAACATCTGGACAAAACAGGGACTTATGTGAGGATCCTGTTTGTGGACTTTAGCTCCGCTTTCAACACCATCATCCCAACACTCCTCCAGACCAAACTAACCCAGCTCTCTGTCCCTAGCTCTATCTGTCAATGGATCACCAGCTTTCTGACAGATAGGCAACAGCTATTGAGAATTGGTAAATTCACATCCAATAACCGCACCACCAGCACTGGCACCCCTCAGGGTTGCGTCCTCTCCCCACTGCTCTTCTCCCTCTACACCAACGACTGCACCTCTAAAGACCCCTCTGTCAAACTCCTGAAGTTTGCAGAAGACACCACACTCATCAGCCTCATTCAGGATGGTGACGAGTCTGTTTACAGACAGGAGGTTAAAGAGCTGGCTTTCTGGTGCAGTCTTAACAACCTGGAGATTAACACGTTCAAAACTGTGGAGATGATCGTGGACCTCAGGAGGAACCCCCCTGCACTCCCCCCCACTCACCATCATGGACAGCACTGTGGCTGCAGTGGAGTCATTCAGGTTCCTGGGCACCACCATCTCTCAGGACCTGAAGTGGGACACTCACATTGACTCCATTGTTAAAAAGGCCCAGCAGAGGTTGTACTTCCTTCGCCAGCTGAGGAAATTCAACCTGCCACAGGAGCTGCTGAAACAGTTCTACTCAGCCGTCATCGAGTCTGTTCTGTGCACTTCAATAACTGTCTGGTTTGGTTCAGCTACAAAATCAGACATCAGAAGACTACAGAGAACGGTTCGGACTGCTGAAAGAATTATTGGTGACCCCTGCCCACCCTTCAAGAACTGTTTATATCCAGAGTGTGGAAAAGGGCTCAGAAAATCACTCTGGGTCCCTCACATCCAAGCCATCTCCTTTGTGAACTTTTAACATCTGGTCGGCGCTACAGAGCACCGAACAACAGGACTGCAGGCGCAAGAAAAGTTTCTTTCCCCAGGCAATCTACCTCATGAACAGTTAATGTTCTCCCATTGTGCAATTAAAGTACAGTATGTGCAATAACCTTATAATTATTTATCACCATAAACCCTAGTACATCCCTACAACTTATTTTATTTTATTCTATTCCTATTCCATCTATACCACACCTGTACATACAATTTATTCTTTGTTTGTGGTTTATATTTATGCATGTGTAATTTATTCACATCTCACTTTTATTATCTGTGTATTGTTGTTGTCTCCGTGTACTGGAAGCTTGTGACACCTAAAGAAATTCCTTGTATGTGCAAACATACTTGGCAATAAAGTTCTTTCTGATTCTGATTCTGATTCTGTCTTGTTTTTCTCTCCCTCTCTGTTTCTCTCTCCTCCCACAAATGTATTCACAAAAAAACCTGGCTACTATCAAACCATGAATTTCTCTCACCTCATAGCTCATGTTGATACACTTTGCAGAAGCTCTGTTTCTGACACTTGTTGCTGTAACTGATAATGGATAGTATTTCAAGCCATTATTCATGCCTGCATTTCCATAATTGTTTTTTTTATATGCAAACGACAAGATTTCAAATCTTTTATATATTTTTCAATTGCACTGTTTCTAATCAAACTGGTAAATATCCAGCCACTCTTTTAGCTAGACTTTACACAAACAGAAACAGTCTCATTTTAGATGTTAGCCTTAACTCAATTCATTCAACATGTGGAAACGAAGAACAGAGGAGTTATTTGTCCACAACAAACACTGACGTGTCTGCTCAGGCTTTTTCACACAAGCTCTGACATTAACACAGAGCATGAAAACAAAAGTTGCATCTTATCAATGAAAACAGACGAAAGAAAAGTAAAAATGTAGACCTGGCTTTAGTCCTGCCGTAGACACTTGGAATGTTGTGGGAAACCTGAAAAGATTTCCTCGCTCTCCTGTTCTCTCCAAGAGGGAGCAGAGCGAATCCAAAGAGTCCCGTGAGGATCCTTTCTCACACTCATCAGCCGGTCTTTACCCTCCAAAACACACTTAGGAATAGGGTTTAGAGTGAAAAAGCAAGTTACTTGGCTTCCCTTCCTGTGTATGATGTCATATCCTGATCTTGTCTGTTTTTGTGTGTCTGTGTGTGCGTGTCATGTGCGCTCAGGGGCAGTGTGAAGTTAAAAGGAAGGATTTCGTTGGTGGTGGGAGGAACAGCAGTGAGTCTGTGAAGCCCAGCACCACACCCCCTCCCCAAACTCCATTGTGTTTGGCCTTTAGTATGAATGGAAACTTTAGAGGACTGTATCCCAGTTTGTCTATTACTATAAACTTCACACTGTCCTCTTTCTCAGACCGTCTAAATCTAGCTTTTTTTTTTTTACTAACTTTTAAAATGTATAATAAATAAATTTATTATTAAATGGCAAAAATAATATGTAATGTATTCTTAAATATATAAAAATGATTCAATAAAATCATTAAAAAAATCTATTTACGTTTACTATTTAAAATATATTATGGTTATATTACATTTATTCATGATGATTTAAAAAATATTTCAACATTCAAATGAGATTATTATTAAAATTTGATGGGTGATTATAAACTATTATGTTAATAAATTGTACATAGAATTGTTTTAACTTAAAACTGATAAATAAACAAAATCTGAACACTATTAAAGGGTCATATGGAGATTTTTTTTTGTGTATTTGGTGTAATGAAATTTGTGTATGCGGTTTAAGGTTAAAAAAACACATTATTTTCCCCATACTGTACATTAATTTTTCTCCTCTATGCCCCGCCTTTCAGAAACGTGTAGATTTTTACAAAGCTCATCAATCTAAAAAAGCGAGGTGTGCTGTGATCGGCCAGCTATCCAGTGCGTTGTGACAGGCTGAATACCTCAAGCGTGTGACGGAAAAGTTACGCCCCTACCATGCAAACACACATGAATATTTGGGTGGAAGTGTTATGGAAACAGTGTGTAAATACAACTTACATGATTTCTAGTAGTGTCACTCTTTGGAATGGACCAACAAAGCTAGTTTCGCTTCACAATGATAAACACACAGAGTATCAACGAACTGGCGGGGCGGCGGCAACAATACTACAGCTAGAATAATAGTTACGCCTTCTTTCTTTGCATGAAATTTGGGCGGTGTTATGCAAATCTTACCACACAGTGACATAGATATGTGGGGGCATGTTTAAACGAGGTGTTTAGGAGAAGTGGACGAGTCTTAATTTTTTATAAAGAATATCTCTTTGGGTTTGAAATTTTAGTCTTTGCAACTTTAGGGATCTAACAGATTCCTAAAACAAACAGCTTGTAACACTCCAAAGAAAAAAACTTGAAATCGCATCATATGACCCCTTTAATACTCTGAGCACAACTGTGAAGAAATGTAGTTACTACTAGTAACCACTAGATGGAATGGAATGTTTTTATGTTTAACTGTGTGTGCTGTAAACTAGTTTTATTTCCTGGTTAAATAACGGATGAATAAAAATAAAATAAAATATTTAGTTCTAAATACTGATAGTGGCACACTTTTTAAAGCGAATCTTTTATAAAGTTAAAAACAGTAGGATATGTTTTATAAAGGCTTTAAAGCAGCACTATGTAACTTTTTTTTTTAGAAGAATTACGAGCCGATCCGAGACGTTACGAGCACCTCCCATCCTCCCGATAATTTTCAAACATGTAAAAAAATTGGATGCTGTCGGTTTAAACTCGTGGCGTATGTGCGGTTGAACGAGACGATTTGGCGATCCATCTGCAGTTGACCAATCAGAAGATGACAAAAACCATATAGTCTATAATAATTCTAGTTTAATTATACAGTTCTATTTTTTATTTGTTATTCCGTTTTACCGTTCAGCTTTATGAATGAATATGCCTGTTGTATTTCCGGCAAAACGACCAGAAATTCAGAAATGGGCATCTCCCTCGAGTTCTTTATGAAGAAAATCAGCCATTCTCTTTGCCATGTCTTTGTTTTTTTTTGTTTTTTTTTTGGACGTCACAAGCCGCCTGCCACAAAGAAAACTTATATAACATGAATATGACAATAATATGTCATTTTAAACACCAGTTTTGAAGAAAATGTACTTTGTGGTGTACTGCCTTAGATTTAATCAAGGGAATACATAAAACAGAGACTGAAATATGGGAATGTGTAATGTCTTTTTTTTTCATTTTCATATCAGCTGCAGACATTGGCATACAGTAATCATTAAGTGTGACGTGACATGAGACCAAGTATGGTGACCCATGCTCAGAATTTGTGCTCTGCATTTAACCATCCAAAGTGCACACACACACAGAAGTGAACACAACAACACCACCGTTTGACCCACACAAAGGAGGCAGGGGCAGCAAATTGAAGCGGCGGCGCCCGGGGAGCAGTGGGGCATGCAAGGGCACCTCAGTCGTGGTATTGAAGGTGGGAGAAAGCGCTGTACATTCACTCCCCCAACCTTTACAATCCATGCCGGTACGAGACTTCAACACACACCTTTGGGTTACGAGTCCGACTCTCTAACCATTAGGCCACGACTTCCCCAAGAATTCTCCAGAATGTGCCTCACTGCCTCAAGGAAGAATACTGTAGATGGACAGAACAGATAGATAGAACAGACAGTTACATAGACAAATAGGCCAAGCAGGATAGATAAGGTTATACATAAATACAAACAATGAGTATACAAGTGGTTACATGGCTGACTCGCGTATATGCTGTGTTCAAAGCCCAGTGTTGGCCGATAATTGTCAGGGGAAGTTCTAAAGGAGGGTGGTGTGCTCAAGGTTGCGGAAATGATGTTGTGATGGAGTTGCGTGAGACGTCAGTACAGTAATCACGATGCAAAATTGTGTTCCCCCTTCCAGCAAAACACATATATATTTTATATATGTAATGTAGATTGTTCATGCAATATAAATGCAAATAAAATATTAAAATATATATAACTATTTTTAAATTCATTGAATTTTCGAAAACGTACACATTTTTGAACTATTGCAATTTAAGTTTTATAAGTTTTAAAGCAGTTTATTAGTAGTTAGTTTGTATGCTGCACTCTAAGAAAAGTAAAAAAAATAATGCACAATCTACTGTGTTAATATGAAGGAATTTTCTGGATTGATTTTTCCACAGGTTTTTGTACCTACATTTTTAATTACGCATTGTATTTAGTGTTTTCGGGTTACAACGGATAACGGATAATGTCCTGGAAAATTACTAGCACCTTTTCCATTTTTCTAGATATTTTTCTTACAGTGTACTGTAGGAACACACAGTGTGAATCTGCAACAAGTGCAGTCTGCTTTGATTGGCCAGCTGACCCAGTGAATTGTGATTGGCCAAACACCGCAAGCACACGTCGGAAATTTAACACCCCTTACCATAATCGCAAGCATCAGCTTTCAAAATAAATGTAAAGACAAAGCCCGAAAGGGGAACAGAGTCGCGGGACAGACACAGTGATGAAGCTGGTATATGTGCAGTACACAAGCCACGGTTAAGACAGCTGACTCCACTGTGATGTGACCCCCCCCTCTCTATGGGGGTAGAATTGTTGCTTAATTCCAAATAAATAGATTATGATCCACTAATAAATAGAATGAGATCCACAAATAAATCTTAAAGTTTCAAAAACATGAATTAAATTCACAAATAAATAAAATGAGATTTGCAAATAAAAAACATATTCACAAATATATATTTGTCACAACCACAACTTTGCCTGGCATTTATTTGTGAATAGCGTCCTGTGCATTTGTAGATAGCTGCACGCTTTTGTGAATCGCGTCCTGTGCATTTGCAGATAGCTGCACGCATTTGTAAATCGCCGTCCTGTGCATTTGCGAATTGTGAAACATTTCTTGCGTCAAGATGTGCTGACAATTTTCAAAGGCACGTAACATAAAATAGTGTGGCTTGGCATGATACACAGTCTAATGGTATAACGAAATCCAGTTTTAAACATATTTTACTATACCAATTTTTATGGCCCTTATATTTCCTATTTGAGCCAATGCAGATGCATGAAGTTATCTCAGGACGAGACCGCCCTGATTGTAAAGCAAATCGTGATTGGCTATAGCGAGAATGTGCTACGATTGTTCAGCGAAGTGTGGCTGTTATCTGATTGGTTTGAGTAGACGGTGGGTGGAGTCCACATATTTGTGGATTGTCAACACGTCTTGACGCAAGAAATGTTTCACAATTAGCAAATGCACAGGACGCGATTCACAAACTGTGTCAATGCAGCCAGCTGTGGTTGTGCCTAAAATATAGCTTTGGCAATGTTTTTATTGCAAATCCCTTTATTTATTTGTGATTCAATTCATGTTTGTGACCCTTTACTGAATTCTTGTGGATCTCATTTCCACGTATGTATTTGTGATTATTAACAGGCAATAATTATTTAATTTGGAAAAGTAGGGGCGCAGAAACATTTTTCTACACCTGAACCTCATATCTCTCTTGCTTTCGCGCGCGCAGACACACACATCACACACAACACACACACACGATGCGCAAAACTCCGCAGATTTGAACAAGGTCAGAATATGCAAAATACTGTACAATAATCACAAAATCAAGTAGCTGATCAGAAAGCGCCAGATTTGTCATAGGCAAAGTCAGAATTACTCATATCATAGGTTCACGAAACGGGCGTCATTAAAATGCCGTGCTGGTTCTGTGTCGTAATCTTAACGATTACTAAATGAGCTACTTTCGGAGGCAAATAGGGCTTTTGCTTTCGCTAGAAACACACAGCGTTCCCTGACATGCTGCTTTCAACAATAACTGCGGTTTACTGAACCACACCTTCTTTCTTTGATGTGCACATTTGTACAGCATTATGCTATATTTCACATAGTGATGTAGATATTTTGGGGCGTGTTAGAACGAGCCGTTTAGGGGGGCGTGGCAGAGTCCTAACTTTGATAAAGAATATCTCTTTGGTTGTGAGACTTTAGTCTTTGCAACTTCAGGGATCTCATCTATGCACAATCAGCTTGTAACACTCCAAAGAGAAAGGAAAACTTGAAATCGCATCATATGACCCCTTTAAATGGTAAATTGTGCCTTTTTATCGTTTGAGTCACTTATCAAAAGTTGCTAAAAGCTGCTAAATACATTTTTAAAAATAGCTAAATTTGTTGCTAGGTGCTTTTGGAAGAAAAAGTTGCTAGGGTAGTTTGAAAAGTTGCTAAGTTGGCAACACTCAAAGCCTATGCTGCACTGACGCCGCGTGGACGATGCCCAGAAATGCAGTCTAGGTATGCGTGTAAGTAGGTTTGGAGACACAGCGAGAAGCGCGCGCTCTCTCAGAGGGCTGGGTTGAGACTACAAAACACCTGAGGGGAAGCGCGAGAGGACAGTTGGTTTTCGGAAGCAGGGCAGGACGAGTGAACCATCATTCCCCCGTCAAGAGCTCTGTATATGAGACGAGCTCTGCTTCTTCATTTCACAGGTTGGTTGGTCCCGAGAGATGAACATAGAGTAAAGGAAGGTAATATTTGTGGAGAGTTTAGAAAATGACCGTGCTTTTTTGTGGTGCCGGGTTAGATAAACAATGCAGCCGTCGTGTGATGACTTAATTTCCGCGACAGCTTTAAAGAACGACCTTTCAGTTCACACGTGGTTTTACGCAGAAAAGTGACATTTTGGATAAGTACAGCAACTTCTATTTACTCCGCCTCTCAAAAGCTGCGATTGGTTTAATCTCGTCTTTTGTTCAGGTGTGTCGTAAGAAGTCCAGATCTGAAGGAGCCAGAAGCGTTGAACGATATCCTGATAACACCTGCACCGTTTACAGGTGAGTCCTAGTTCAGGTTTATAAAACATGTAGCCTATTGCCAAGGCAAATTTGCTGTATAACTTGGTACAGTGACAAATTATGCAATGTAAAATACCAGAAGAGCAGCTAATATTAACAAGTAACGAAATGCAAAGTGTAACATAAAAATAAAGTGAAAAAATGATGAAGTAACAGTGCAGAGCACTAAGACAGTAACAATTGCATTTAAAAATTGAATGAATCATGAAGAAATCTAAAGAAAGATAAATGTTGACGAATAAGAGTAATGAAAAAGTGCTGGTGAGACCCAAACCACTCTCCCTCATATCGGCAGACAAACTCATACATTATTAAATGCATAATATTTTCTCAAAATTTCTCACTAGATGTCTGTTTATAGTGCATACTGCCAAAAAAAAAAAAGTGTAGTCTTGATTTTGCTGTGAAATATTAACAATTCTGCAACATCGTAGGGCTGGACGATATGGCCAAAATTTATATCACGATATATTTCTTAATTTCGGTCGATATGATATAATTCCGATATCGATATGAACACTATTAAAAAAAAAAAAAAGCCTTGTAAAACTGCCAAGAATGTCTGTACCTACAAACTTATGAAAAATTAATTTGCCAACTCTATGAAACCTACTCCTATAAAACTATATAACATTTTAGGAAAAAAACGGCGCAAATAAATAAATGTTCACCTTTTATTGGTATTTAGCCTTCATACAAACAAGAAATGTGAAATCACGGTCAAATAAATCTCAGACTCTCCTTATAAATATTAATATTTTTTACTTCAAACTATAGGCAAACATACCAGTCAAAAGTTTTTGAACAGTAAGATTTTTCATGTTTTTAAAGAAGTCTCTTCTGCTCACCAAGCCAGCATTTATTTGATCAAAAATACAAGAAAAACTGTAATATTGTGAAATATTTTTACTATTTAAAATAACTGTTTTCTATTTGAAGATATAATTTATTCCTGTGATTTCAAAGCAGCGCTTTAGCATCATTACTCCAGTCACATGATCCTTCAGAATCATTCTGATAGTTGATTTGCTGCTCAAAAACACATTTATTATTATGATGTTGAAAACAGCGGAGTAGGTTTTTTTCAGGTTTCTTTGATGAATAAAAAAAACAGCATTTATTTGAAATAAAAACTTTTTGTAACATTATTAACTGTCTTTATCTTCACTTTTGATCAATTTAAAACATCCTTGTTAAATGAAAGTAATAATTTCTATAATGTACATTTTAAAAAGAGCTTTTGAATGCAATAGTGTATAATGTTACAAAAGCTTTTTATTTTCAGATAAATGCTGATCTTTGGATATTTCTACTCATCAAAGAATCTCGAAAAAATGTACTCAACTGTTTTAAAAATTGATAATCAGCAAATCAGCATATTAAAATGATTACTGAAGGATCATGTGACACTGAAGACTGTAGAGTAATGATGCTGAGAATTCAGCTTTGCATAACAGAAATAAATGACATTTTAAAATCTATTCAAATAGAAAGCAATTAGTAAAAATAGTAAAAATATTTCTAAATGTTAATGTTTTTGCTGTACTTTAGATCAAATAAAGGTAGGCTTGGTAAGCGAAGGAAATTCTTTAAGCAACCAGTAAAAATCTTGCAGTTCAAAAACCTTGGGATGGTAGGGTAGGGGGAATTTCTATAGATGGAACGTACAGAACCAGGATAACGAGTATGAAACTGCTCGAGTGCTTCAGGACAACAAAAAAATAGAGCAAAACAACAAGCATGTTGCTGGAATGGGTTATTATTGAAAATGCAATGCTTGTTGCCAGAGGAGCGCGTGAGAGAGGAAGAACTAACGGTTTCTCAGTAATGGCTGTAAACAAGCTAGCTCAGCTCATGAACGCTTTACGTTATCAAGATAAAAATGCCATCTAAACTATCAGAAGACAGTCGGTTTCCCTTCGAGATACATTAATATTACAACACCCGCGAGCGTTTTGATTTTGAAACCGTGCATTGCCATGTTATTACCGAAGTCAACGCAAAATTAAACCAATGTATGGGAAACACTGGTCATGTATATCGGAAATGTGTTTAAAAATCATATCACCGTTATTGAAAAAAATAATATCGCGGTACATATTGATATTGAATTATTGTCCAGCCCTACAACATCGTGACATCAGATTTACTTCCTTTTGAAGCACAAGATGCATCATTCTGAAGTCCCGCTGGAGAACATGGTCAGAAAATGACCAGAATAAGACCATGAACACTAGAAAAATTTGAAGTTGATCGTACATTATCGAATACGTAGTGCTTCAGTTTAACTGTATCATATTTTTCCCGAGATTTTTTGTGCATTGTGTCAAAGTTCAGTCTTGATTTTGCTGTGATCAAGCAAGTTAGGCAACCATGCTTTCACGTGTTTTATCAGAAGCAACTTACGATGCATTGACAGTATACATTGTAATGAATCAAACCCCCTTACTAAACCCGTGCACTTCAAGTAGAGCTGCAGGAACAAGAACATATGTTTGATTTGAGAGGGATGGAGTTAATATTAGTAAAACATCACGGTTTCATCTCTTCTTTCAGTTCTGCTACTTGCTTAGACTACAAGTTACTGTTTAAAAGGATAGTTTACCCCAAAAATGAGACTACGTTTACTCACCCTCATGTCGTTCCAAACTTAAATGATGACAGAATTGTAATTTCTGAGTGAACTATCCTTTGAAGCACCACTTGTCTGTAATAAATGATTTATTCTGCATCTGAAGAAGAGGTGGCAGATGTTTACTTTGGTTTACTACCAGTTTGTACAGGGTTCAGAGACGATAACAGGCTTTCAAGCATCAAAACAATAAAAGTTTATTGCAGCTTTAAATTTGTTCATTAGAGTGTGTCCGGTTTAATTTTTTTTTTTTTCTGAGTAAAAAAATAATGACTATCATACATTTTTACCATGATTTACAGAAGGCATCCACTAAGATGTTATTCAGTGTAACAATAGTTTATATACCAAAAAATCTTGTCAAGCATATTTGGAACAAGATGACATTAAAAGACTATTTAATCCGGAACATCAGCCACACAGCCGGAAGCCACCAAGAACGACATTAATATGTTGTACTATCCTTTAGACCACTAGGTTTTACCCATTTGCCAGCAAGAAGTTTTCAGTAAATTGTTAGAAAATGTCATTACACTTGAGTGAAATCCACTTTTCGCATACGTATGTTTAATTGGACAAAATAGGCTATATAGGCTTAGCTGAAATCATTTTGGAACCTTATTTCACCCATATTTTGACACTTTATTTTCACAAAAGTTATTTGAAACATTAAAGCAAACACTTTACTTATGTATATAAAATGACTTTTGTAAATTTAAATAGGGACTCCCTTTCAGAAACGTTTGACCTCGGCCAAAGATAAGAAAGGGTGACCTGTCCCTCATGGTAATGTTAAAATAAAAGCTTGTTTAATGACTTGTTTATAGTAAAAACTAAAGTGTTTACTACACAGAAAAAAGCTGCCACGCCTTGTAACACAAAGTGATGTTTTATTAACAAGTTTCGGGAGGAGCGCGCGCAGATAATTAACACGGCGTTTAATTCATACAGTAATACAACCCATACTCAGTGACCAAGTTTAGCACAAGAGCGAACCTCTATCAAATCAAAAGCAGCACGTTAACTCATTATATCCTGTCTTTGCATCCCTCCCCACCCCGACTCCTCACTTCAGACGTCTACCCCCAGCACGGGGAGGACACTCGGGGGAGAATTCTGGGTCGGGCTAATCCGAGCTCGGAAACCCTCTCCAGGAAAGGGGGGAGTACCCGGGGCTAGAGAGTAATTACCGAGGCGAGCCCTCTCCCCGGACAGCACGCCAAATACGCATAACCTTTACTCGGTTCATTATATGTAAGTGTGAACTCGTGAATGATATTTAGTTAAGCTAGTTTAATTGCTTAATGAATGAAGTGTTACTCTCTGTGTACTGCTGCGTTCTCCATCGAGTCACAGATCATGTTTTATCCGAACCTAAGAGAAGAGCTTCATCTCAGCTGTGTTGAAAGACTGTTTCACTTGCTAAGTGTTTTGCAAGTTTCCTCTTTACAGTTCTGTTAGTTTCCGCCGAAGGGATGAATGACACCTTGCCAAGTCTTTAAGCTGAGTAAACGCCCGTTAACATTTTGCATTCTCTTTGTGGGCTGGTAGGCGCTTTGTTATTATAAGAGGAAAGATCACCAAGTAACACTTACATTAGTCAGGTTTCACTTGTTAGTGTATTGTTGTATGCATTGTTAGATGAAACAAGGGTTTACTGGAACATTCAGTGTATAGAAATAGTTCAGAAGATACATTTGTAAAATTGACTCCCTATTTTAGAAATGCATGTTATAAGTCTTATTGCAAACAGAAAATATGTGCATGTTTAATAAATAAATAATAAAAAAAATAATTTAAGCTGCTTTTTGATAATCCGTTACATTTGGATGTACGCCACAATGCAGAAGAAAAGATCTGTCTTCCGTTTCAATGCAACGTTAATGTAAGATTCCCACTTCTTTTTTTTGTCGTTTGCTTGCGGAAGTGAGAGATGGGGAAGTTCTGGTTTGTAATGACTGTGAGAGATTTTCCGGGTGATTTTGTGTGAAACAAAATCCGATTTAAATCTTGAAATAGGAAGGTTTTTAGAACTGCAAATTTAAAAACATTTCAAATGCATTCTTTTAAAGGGATAGTTCAGCCCAAAATTTAAATTGTCATGATTTGTTGATTATGACCTAACGTTGTTCTAAACCTGCATAATGTTCTTTCTTCTGCTGAACATAAAGAAGATACTTTGAAAACTGTGTGTAATCAAATACCTGCTGGTACATCCATAATATGGAAAAAAAAAATACTATGGCAGTCAGTGGGGACTAAAAAGAATGTCTTTTCTGTTCAGAATAAGAAGGAAACTCATACAGGTTTGGAACAACAGAATTTCCATTTTTGTGTGAACTGTTCCTTTAACAGTTTTGTGTAGTGCAAAATAAATACGCGTCGTAAGATCTGACAATTTGCAGATCAAATAAGCAAAATTGTGAAGTCTAAAAAGTCCCCAAGATGCTATTCGATTAGTCACTGAATCCTCAGAGAATCAGCTTTAGCTTAGGCAGTTCGAGTGCACTGAATCCAATTGTAACGCCATCTCTCCAAAGAATTTTCACTTAAATTATATGAGAATTTATGAGTTTCCAATGATTTTTGTATAGGAATTAACAAAGCGCGTGTTGCATATCAGCATTCTCTCTTGGTGTCTCCGACTTTTTGACCCCACTGTATCTGTGTTTTAAGGTTGAAAGGTAGGTAACTTTCTTGGTCCCCAGGGAAAATTGTTAGGCGCAGAAATATAACCAACCACATAATTAAAGTGGTTACACAAGTAAACAAAATAAGACATAACGGAGCAATAACCCGGATACCATAAAAAAGAGGAGAAAAGGAATAATAAAAAGTAATCAATAAATAACAAACCTGTTCGCAGCACACGCAGAGTAAACAAGCTGGCACTGTCAATACAGTTCCTCGTGAATGGCATGGATTGTAAGATGGTGAGAGGTAACGAAGAACTACTTAAGGGAGCAATGGGATGTTTGGTGCATGTGTCATTGACACTCCAAACACGTTTCTCGGCCTTGCTGAATCAAACAGTTACATTGTAGTTCAATTCAATTTATTCCTGAAACGAGGCATTCCCCTATGACATACTCGTTCCTCACTCATTCCTCTCATTGTACAGCACTTAGTAAGACGTGTCAGAGCTCTTACCTAATGTGACAGCTCGCACGCTTTTTCAGTGTCTCCTCCTGTAGTCTGGCATCTGGTTTATTTCAGGGAGAGCACCTTTTGAAATATTTCTGGGGATCTGTATAATTCTTTGACAAAAATAGTGGCCTACAGTGCACAAGTTTTGGTGTTCTTTGTTGTTACCAAATTCAGTGCTTACTTTTATTAAGCCCTTAAAGGGACAGTTCACCTACACGTTAATCTGGTAAACTATCTGTCAGATGATCGGGATTACGTTTAGTAAAAGGTCGTTACCGAAGGGTCTCAGCATAAAGGAAGGTTAGTTCACTCTAAAACTGAAAAAGTCTGGTCCCGTTGTTTGCCAATAGGCGGTTTACTTGATATTAAGAGGGGGGGCGGCGGAACAAAGTATTTAGTACAGCGGGAAGGAGATACCGGGAAATGTGAGCACGTTCTGCACCTTAACAAAGAAGAAACTGAGAGAGGCCTGTGAATTTTCAGTCATGTAAGGGTATTAACCGTATACTCGTTGGAGACTAAAAATGAGAAGAAACACAAATAGAAGCAAAATCACATTGTAGGATTTTTTAAAGAATTTATTTGCAAATTATGGTGGAAAATAAAGTATTTGGTCAATAACAAAATTTAAACTCAATACTTTGTTATATACCCTTTGATGGCAATGACAGAGGTCAAACGTTTTATGTAAGTCTTCACAAGGTTTTCACACACTGGTGCTGGTATTTTGGGCCATTCCTCCATGCAGATGTCCTCTAGAGCAGTAATGTTTTGGGGTTGTCGCTGGGCAACACGGATTTTCAACACGGATTTTCAACTCCCTCCAAGATTTTCTATGGGGTTGAGATCTGGAGACTGGCTAGGCACTCCAGGACCTTGAAATGCTTCTTAACGAAGCCACTCCTTCGTTGCCCGGGAGGTGTGTTTGGGATCATTGTCATACTGAAAGACCCAGCCACGTTTCATCTACAATGCCCTTGCTGATGGAAGGAGGTATTCACTCAAAACCTCACGATACATGGCCCCATTCATTCATTCGTTTACACGGATCAGTCGTCCTGGCCCTTTTGCAGAACAACAGCCCCAAAACATGATGTTTCCACACTCATGCTTCACAGTAGGTATGGTGTTCATTGGATGCAACTCAGCATTCTTCTCCTCCAAAACCCCGACAAGGTGAAGTTTTACAAAAGTTGATTTTGAAGTTCATTGATATTATCCCCAAATGTTCTCTAGCAAACTTCAGATGGGCCTGTACATGTACTGGCTTAAGCAGGGGGACCCGTCTGGCACTGCAGGATTTGAGTCCCTGGCGGCGCAGTGTGGTACTGATGGTAGCCTTTGTTACTTTGATCCCAGCTCTCTGCAGGTCATTCACTAAGCCCCCCCCCGTGTGGTTCTGGGATTTTTGCTCACAGTTCTTGTGATCAGTTTGACCCCACGGGGTGAGATCTTGCGTGGAGTCCCAGATCGAGTGAGATTATCAGTGGTCTTGTATGTCTACCATTTTCTAATAATTGCTCCCACAGTGGATTTCTTCACACCAAGCTGCTAACCTACTGCAGATTCAGTCTTCCCAGCCTGGTGCAGGTCTCCAATTTGTTTCTGGTGTCCTTTGCAGCTCTTTGGTCTTGGCCATGGTGGGGTTTGGGGTGTGACTGTTTGAGGTTGTGGGCAGGTGTCTTTTATACTGATAACGAGTTCAAAAAGATGCCATTAATACAGGTAACCAGTGGAGGACAGAGGAGCCTCGTAAAGAAGAAGTTACAGGTCTGTGAGAACCAGAAATCTTGCTTGTTTGTAGGTGACCAAATACTTATTTTACCGTGGAATTTACCAATTAATTCTTTAAAAATCTTACAATGTGATTTTTCTGGATTTTTTTTTCTCATTTTGTTTCTCATAATTGAGGTATACCTATGATTAAAATTACAGGCCTCTATCATCTTTTTAAGTGGGAGAACTTGCACAATTGGGGGACTAAATATTTTTGCCACTGTGAATACAGTGGGGCAAATAAGTATTTGATACACTTCTGATTTTTCAAGTTTTCCCACTTACAAAGAATGGCGAGATCTGTAATTTTCATCGTAGGTAAACCTCAACTGTGAGAGACAGAATCAAAAAAAAAAAATCCAGAAAATCACATTGTATGATTTTTAATAATTAATTTCCATTTTATAGCATGAAATAAGTATTTGATCACCTAACAACCAGCAAGAATTCTAGCTCTCACAGACCTGTTAGTTTGTCTTTAAGAAGCCCTCCTATCCTCCACTCATTACCTGTATTAATTGCACCTGTTTGAATTTGTTACCTGTATAAAAGACACCGGTCCACAAACTCAATCAATCAGACTCCAAACCCTCTCCAACTATGGGCAGGACAAAGCGCTGTCTAAGGACACAGGGACCCAATTGTGACCTGCCAAGGATGGATGGGCTACAGGCAAATAGGCAAACAGCTTGGTGAGACGGAACAATTGTTGGCGCACTTCTTAGAAATGGGAAGACATTCAAGATGACTGTCAATCTCCGGGACTGGGGCTCAAGGCAAGATCTCGTCCTCGTGTGGAGGGCTCAATGATATGAGAAGGAGAGGAGATATAGCCTAGAACAACGGGCGACCTGGGTCAATGAACTGAAGAGAGCTGGAGACCACAGTCTCAACGGGTTACATTAGTAACACATTGACCCCGTCAGGCTTAAAATCCTCCAGCGTGGGCAGGTCCCCTGCTAAGCGCACGGAACATGTCAGGCCACCGTCTGAAGTTTGCCAAAGAGCACATCCGGATGATCCAGAGGAGGGATGGGAGAAGGGTCATGGATGGTCAGAGGAGAACCAAAAATAGAAGTTTTGGTTTATCAACTCACTCGACGTGTTTGGAGGTAGAAGAAGAATGAGTAGTCATCCCAAGAAAACACCATACCTACTGTGAAGCATGGTGGTGGAAACATCATGCTTTGGGGGTGTTTTTCTGCAAAGGGGACAGGACGACTGGACTGTATTGAGGGGAGGATGGATGGGGCCAGGTATTGCGAGATTTTGGGCAACAACCTCCATCCCTCAGTAAGAGCATTGAAGATGGGTCGTGGCGGGGTCTTCCAGCATGACAATGACCCTAAACACACAGCCAGGGCAACTAAGGAGTGGCTACGTAAGAAGCATTTCAAGGTCCTGGAGTGGCTAGCCAGTCTCCAGATCTCAACCCCAAAGAAAATCTTTGGAGGGAGTTGAAAATCCATGTTGCCCGCGACAGCCCAACACCTGAAAGATCTGGAGAACACCTGTATGGAGGAGTGGGCCAGAATCCCTGCTGCAGTGTGTGCAAACTTGGTCAAGAACTACAGGAAGCGTCTGACCTCAGTAATTGTAAACAAAGGTTTCTGTACCAAATAATAAGTTCTATTTTTCTATTGTATCAAACACTTATTTCATGCAATAAAATGGAAATTAATTATTAAAAAATCATACAATGTTATTTTCTGGATTTATTTTTTTGATTCGGTCTCTCACAGTTTAGGTGTACCTACGATGAAAATTACAGAACTCTCCATTCTTTGTAAGTGGGAAAAATTGAAAAATCAGCAGTGTATCAAATACTTATTTTCCCCACTGTATATATATATAAATATAAGTAAGGGGAGACCCAAATGTTTGGTTACCCACATCTTCTAATCTGTTATTTTGTGTTAAGCAGAACAATAGGGATCTCCAGGCTTGTAACCAACTGAGGCACGGTATAATTGATGCCTAGAATTTTTTTTTTTTGAACCGTAGCCATTAATGCTCTGGATTCGGTGTTGTTTCTTGGTACTTCTTATTTTGCCCAGTTCCCCCAGAAATTACAGGTCTTCAAAACACTGTATAACCTTTCTTCTGTGGAGCACAAATAGATTATATCCTAATCACGGCTGCGTTTCATACATTTAAAAGAATGGTGACCGTAGCTGTTGATCCGATTTTCAGTGAATCACTTTAAAATAACAGCTATTCCGCACACAAATCTGTTCCTCTCTCATTGAATCAGACAATGCCCTATGATGCAGTCGCAGGTGCTTTATTTGTATGTTTGGAGTGTGACAGTCCTGGTCCCCGTTTTCACTTTCATTGCTTTGAAATAAAAGTTGTTACTTGAAAACGAATTGGGTGAGTAAATAGCGCAATTTTCGTTGGGTCAGGTTTTGTACCAGAGTTCTGCCCCACCCCCCCCCCCCAACATGGGGCTGTTGAATTGAGCACTGTTTTGAACGATTAGTTTAGCGTTTTGGGGCCTGACCGGGCGTGTGTCAGACTGGGTGGGCTTTCGGTATTTGGAGCAGTGATATGATGAACGTAAATGTCTGAATAGGGCTGTCACCGATTATGAGATTGGCTGAGATTAATTGCTAAAACACAGTAACTGTTATTGCGATTTACTTGTGGTTTAGGGCTTGGCGATAGGATGATTTATCACGATTAATTGTAGGTTTTAAAAAAAAATTTTTAGGGCTTTCATTTACGGGCTGTGCGGATAATCGACAAGCGGATTGGACGTTTGCGATTGCCTAATCAGCAAGCCTGCGGAGTGGAAGCGATATACTCCGTTCAGGCATATGAGACTGCCGCTTGAGTTGGCAGTCTTACTGCCTGGGCAAGAAAGTGAGGCACTCGTTCTTGTTTTGTTAGGACTTGAACGTTCTTTACACATTTTATTCACCAAAACAGATAATTTGAATAAGTTAATATGCTATGTGCGCTATTCCTAATTCAGAAGAGGTGCACACACAGTGTGTTGTGAATGCTCTCATACTCGCTCCGCTTGCCCCACACAGCGCGATACAGCATCACGGACGAGCCGTTCACGCTGTCCGCACTCACACAGCTTGTCTCGTAATGCTCGTTTATACTCACACCCAGCTCTGCACCGCAAGTCTTCACAAACGCATCTGGCAGTATGGATGAGGCTTGACGCACGCGCACAACCTGTGTCGACTCGCGCATGGCTCCACGTTTAAAACAAATATAAATTCAGTCTAACTACTTGCTAATTTCACTTGGATGAAATGAAAAATTCAGCACATTTTCCACTTGCTCTTAAAAATCCCAAATACTTAAAATGAATAAATCAGCCTATGTAACATATGTAATACTTTAATAATTGACTTAAGAAATACAGTTCTTTATTTATAAAAAATAAACAAATATTTTCTGTGAAATTAAGTTAATTCTGTAAAAGTAATTATACCATTATAATCTTGCCTGCTGAAAAAAAACCGAACCCTCAAAGCACCATAATCAAAATTTACGGGATTTCAGGGTTATAATGGGAATTTGTTTGGTTTTAATGTAATCTATAATGGTGTCTATTTGATGGATTATATTGGTGGGATGTAATCTGGCATATGGGAACCAATAGAACAACAGTAATTCCTTTTGGAATAATGCCCAAAACAAAAAGGAATTTTGTAATGGTTTAATGGAAACTATAAGAATTTCTGTGATGGTTTCTATTGTTTTTTTCAGCAGGGTAATGATACTCCTACTGTGCTGCACATTATTGACAATATTGAGCTGAAGCTTGACTTTGCAAATTTTAAATCGCAATCTCTGTCAAAATAAATGCAATTGTTGATTATTTTCAATGTTACAACATCGCACCGCCCTGGACTTTTCAGGTTTGTATAATTGGGATTCATTTAAGGGTTCAGTAAATAAATATGATGTTATCTTTTAATATTTTTGAGTTATTATTTTGCAGTGTAAAATTACAAAGAGTATTCCAAATTTTAAGAATCGGCCAATACCGATCCAACACCAGCACTATTTTTTTTTCTACACCACAACAGAATATCAATGCTGTGTTTGTGGAACTAATGGTCACTCTTTTTTTTAAACCCTTTGTTAAATGCAATCCACTAAATACTCACTTCCTCATTACAGAGAAAAACTACATTTGAATAAAAATATAGAAGCTATGAAATTGAATTAACTGACTGTATAATTTAGCAGCAAAAACAATATCTTGAAAAAAAATCTTTGGTGCACCTTATACAATTAAAACATGTTTATTCTGTTAACTATTGGTATTCTTAAAAAATACATTCATTAAAAAAATATAGAAATCATGAGAAAAATAAAAGCTTCTAATAATCTTTGTGTACAAAACTTTGGTAATGTGAAACTTTTCAAACAGAGCAGCACAAAACTCTTATGCACATTCAGGGTCCAGAATGGTGCACTTGAAGCAACATACACAACATACGCTGCACTCCACACGGTACAAACAAAGAGAAGAGAAATGAGAGAGAGCAATGAACTCCAGCAAGATGTTATTTTATGCGAATCCCCAGACCTTTATCTACACATCAAGTATTATAATGGGAATATATCATCTTTTAGAGAGAGTTTTACCATGCTGACTGTCATAATTGAACGTGACGTGCTGTTTGAATGCTGAGCGGAGAATAACTAACAGCTGCAGCAGAAGGAAGATCAATTTCTGTAAACTTAAATTGAACAATGTAAATATAATTCTGTCCCTCACGTTAAGATATGGAATGGCTTCAGATGATATAGGCTATGCAGTGCATGAAAAGCAAACTCTTCTGTTTCTTTTGGTGTATGACTCCCCCTTGTGCTGTATAAAAAGCACAATAATCACGATTAAACGGTTCTTTAATTATCGCGACAGGCCTATGTGTGAAATGTTTTCTTTCATGTACCACAGAAATGGAGAAATACCTGTTTGCAAACACTCTTGGCTATGTATGTTCATATACCACTGACGGGTTGATTTAACCTGCTTAATGCAACAATGCCTGCCGAAAGTCTTTGTTAAAATGTCACCAGACCCTTCATAGCAAGATTACACAAAACATTTGTATCTTGGCATTATCGTTATTCTGGGTTGCCGTGGTTTCATGGTGCATTGTTATTAGAGGAGCCATGTGTTGTAAAGCCCTCAGTGAGGAACAACGGGGAGTTTGTGAAATGTGAGAGCATTGTGAGAGCATTTTTACCCTCTTTGTACTTTGCTGGTCTTAGCTGGTTTAAAGTCAACCAGTCTGGATAGCAGTGTCTTCTGCTGGTCTTCTAGCCTGACCTGCTACAAAAAGCCCCAAACCTCTCTGAAACTGCACTTGCTGACTGATGTGTTGTATTCACTTTGTTTATTTGACCCAGGCCAGATGTTTATCTGCTGGTTTTGGTGTATGGCCCATGCAGTTTGTTTAAGGGTCATGAAACCCCCCGTTTTCAGCAGCGGTTAGTTCTCACCACAGTTAAAAAAATAGGTGTGGAGTGGAGGGGTAAAAGCTTTGAAGCTTCACATAAATGCATGCACGCATACATATCAAACAAATACGCACACAAGGTGCAGGAAGATGTTTTTTAATTTTTTTTCGACTGTACTAAAGCCTATAATAGAGTTATAAAGTCATAATTCTTCCAGATGTTTTTGAAACATGCTAAGGTCACATTGTTTCTCTGAAAAACAATGAAGCAGCCCGTTTTTCTACTTTGAAAATGTGCATCCTGTGCCAGAATGTCTGTTTTTGTTTTGGTCTGTGTGTCTGTTCCGCCAACTTACAGTTTACCCATCATTCCCATCATCATACCCTTTTCAACACCATGGGTTGCCAGTTGGTGGAAAACACAGCATATTGCAGCCATGGATGCCAGCTAATGAACTGGGTCAGAGATTGCAGATTTTACTTAACCTAAAAAGCCTTGGCATTAGGGCTGCACGATAAATCGCATGCGATATTTAATGCGCATCTTGTCAGAAAGCCGGTTCTGTAATCAGCGGTAAATCTCCATCACGTGCGTGCTTTTACATTGAGCAGCATTAACTACACAGATCCGTTGTTCACTGACGAGCTGCGCAAAAACCACGTTCATATTCGCACAATTTTTTGCGCTGCTCGTCAGTGAACAACGGCTCTGTGACCAGACGTGGATAGGTCAACCTACAGTGTAAGCCTCATTGCCTTCCATGGTCAATTGAGTTTGTTCTTGTTCCGTGTCCTCAATCTGGCAACCCGTATGAGAGTTGAGTCTGAGGGGGAAGGAGTGGGAGAAATTTCACCCAGTCACTCACTTGCACAATGTACATGTTTTTTGCCGTGTAAGCAGTCAGGCCTGTAAGAGTGGTTTTGCTAACAGGGGCTTATCGTTTAGTAGTTTTTTTTTTTCCCCACCCTTCCCTCTTGTTTCACACCTGCAGTTTCTTAAGCACCCCTCCGAACTTGAACAACTGGCCTGTGTAGCACAACAGCTGACACATCTTATACAATTCCCTCACACCCCATCTCATTTTAGTACCCCTCTGTAAACCACTACCCATGCATGGTGCTAATTTATTCTGTGATCTCCAGCAATAGTTTCCCAGTTTTATGCAGGGCTGAAGTTGAAGGGAGCGCCAGTGAGCCCCTCAACGCCCCCGTTAACATAATGGCACTGCATTTTGCAACGGAATATTAGCATTATATATATACAGTGGGTACGGAAAGTATTCAGACCCCCTTAAATTTTTCACTCTGTTATATTGCAGCCATTTGCTAAAATCATTTAAGTTATTTTTTTTTTCTCATTAATGTACAAACAGCACCCCATATTGACAGAAAAACAGAGAATTGTTGACATTTTTGCAGATTTATTAAAAAAGAAAACTGAAATATCACATGGTCCTAAGTATTCAGACCTTTTGCTCGGTATTTAGTAGAAGCACCTTTTTGATCTAATTCAGCCATGAGTCTTTTTGGGAAAGATACAAGTTTTTCACACCTGGATTTGGGATCCTCTGCCATTCCTCCTTGCAAATCCTCTCCAGTTCTCTCAGGTTGGATGATAAACGTTGGTGGACAACCATTTTTAGGTCTCTCCAGAGATGCTCACTTGGTTTTAAGTCAGGGCTCTGGCTGGGCCATTCAAGAAGTTGTTGTCACAGAGTTGTTGTGAAGCCACTCTTTTGTTATTTTAGCTGTGTGCTTAGGGTCTTTGTCTTGTTGGAAGGTAAACCTTCGGCCAGTCTGAGGTCCTGAGCACTCTGGATAAGGTTTTCGTCCAGGATATCCTTGTGCTTGGCCGCATTCATCTTTCCCTCGGTTGCAACCAGTCGTCCTGTCCCTGCAGCTGAAAAACACCCCCACAGCATGTTGCTGCCACCACCATGCTTCACTGTTGGGACTGTATTGGACAGGTGATGAGCATTGCCTGGTTTTCTCCACACATACCGCTTAGAGTTAAGGCCAAAAAGTTCTGTCTTGGTTTCATCAGACCAGAGAATCTTATTTCTTGGAGTCCTTCAGGTGTTTTTTTTTTTAGCAAACTCCATGCGGGCTTTCGTGTGTTTTGCACTGAGGAGAGGCTTCCGTCGGGCGACTCTGCCATAAATCCCCGACTGGTGGGAGGGCTGCAGTGTGATGGTTGACTTTTCTACAACTTTCTCCCATCTCCCGACTGCATCTCTGGAGCTCAGCCACAGTGATCTTTGGGTTCTTCTTTACCTCTCTCACCAAGGCTCTTCTCCCCCGATAGCTCAGTTTGGCCGGACGGCCAGCTCTAGGAAGGGTTCTGGTCGTCCCAAACGTCTTCCATTTAAGGATTATGGAGGCCACTGTGCTCCTTAGAACCTAGTGCAGCAGAATTTTTTTTGTAACCTGTGGCCAGATCTGTGCCTTGCCAGTTCTGTCTCTGATCCTCAGGCATTCCTTTGACCTCATGATTTCTCATTTTGCTCTGCCATGCCTGTGACTGTACGGTCTTTATACTAGACAGGTTGGTGGCTTTTCCTGAATCAATCCAATCATTATAATCACACACAGCGGGACTCAATGAAGGCCGTAAACCATCTTCAAGATGATCATAAGAATGGACGCACCTGAGTTAAATATACGAGTGTCCACAGCAAAGGGTCTGAATACTTAGGACCATGTGATATTTCAGTTTTTCTTTTTTAATAAATCTGCAAAAATGTCAATAATTCTGTGTTTTTCTGTCAATATGGGGTGCTGTGTGTACATTAATGAGGAATTTTTTTTTACTTAAATTATTTTAGCAAATGGCTGCAATATAACAAAGAGTGAAAAATTTAAAGGGGTCTGAATACTTTCCGTACCCACTGTATATGATCTTTTCCACATGTGGAAATTATATCTAAAGGTCAGTAATATACCTATATCTCATGTGAAATAATATAAAATTCATGTCACAGCCTTTTGTAATAGAATTGTAGGGCAAGATTTACTTATCTAAAAAGGTATTTGTGTTTTTTGATTAATCAAATTAATTAATTTACTTTAAAATTGGTAAGTAAACTAAACAATTTAATGTATGTTTGGCTAATGTGAGTGCTTTAATAAAGCATGTTGGAAGTTTTTGAAGTGATATTTTTTTTATCTAAAAATAGGCTACTGTTGCAGAATGGCAAAAAATTATATTGTTGTATTATTTCTTGTTTTGTGAAAAGTATTGCTCATTTATTTTTTCATTTAATGACCAGAAACATCCCTGTTTTAATGGAGTTTTTAATCTTAATTTTGCGCAGTGATTATTAAGGTTTAGCCTCTATCTAGGGGTGCATTATTTGAGAAATACATTTAATTGATGATTAAAATGTATTGTGTTTTAAAATGTGTATTTCCAGATTTGCTATGCTTGTTTGTGTAATAATAATAATAATAAATAATCATTGTAGTATAAATAGTTGTCATTATTTCAATGAATACAAAATAAAATATTGCAAAACAAGAAATAATGCTATTGTAATATTTAAATCGGGTATTTAAGAAAAATCATTTTTAATGTACAACTGTAAAATTACAATACTGTTTTTTCATGGCTGTCTTCATTTTTCAAATGTTAAACCATTGGTAAATTGCAGGGACCTCTTAAAGCTTCTCTTTGGCAACAGTTTATAAGGGCTTCTCATCTGAAGTTTGGGAAGATGTTTGGCGCATGTTGTGTATAATTCAATCTTAGCCTTTGTGATTTGTTAATCGCACTATAAGCCATTTCACGATGTCTGTCCTACCTCTATCCCCACCTAGTCTTTGTTGATTGAAAACCTCTTTCCTTGCTTGTGCTATAGAAATAATCTATAATAAAGTGAAAAATAATATGTTTTGTCAGCATAAAATACTGATCCTAACGGAAAGCAACTGTATGTTGCTAAGTTGCTCCTCAGGTGAACGCAGCTTCTGTTTGAAGTTCAATCATAACCACACCCTCACCTCAGCAGAGCCGTTTGTAATGGGATAGTCCCAGATTTCCTTGAGTACACTGAGTGGGTGAGTGGAAGACCAAGAGTGTTTTTGTTTCGAAAGTTTGTGTAGGGAAAAAAAGGGGGACAGAGTTTCTCTCCAAAGCTTAGTTAAGCCGTAAAAGGATTCAATTTACAGATGAAACTTAAAAGCAGTAATAATACAAACGCAAAAGCAGTAGAAACTGGAGTAATGCCTTTTCTGTCAAGCCTGTCAAGTTTTTGGTGTTGACTGTCTGGAATGAGAATAGTTTCCTTGTCTCTGTGTCGTTACTGACGCGGCTCTTGATTCACATCTTGGACGGAGGAGCGCTGTACTGTCTTGTTCCTCTCGCAGATCGAATGTCTGATAGTAATTTTATGGATTGTTTTGTTCAAAAGAATGAAACCGAGTAACTTCTTGTTATCTGGGTTTGAGATGTGTAGAAGTTAATTTCAAATTTCCATAGAATTCCATATAATAGTTTTGCATAATAATTTTTATTTACACTGCCATTCCAAAGGTTTTTTTCTTTTTGGAATGTTTTTGAAAGTCTCATGCTCACTAAGGCTTCATTTATTTGATACTATAAACAATTAGCTTTTACAAATTAAAATAACATTTCTATTTGAATGTTTTAAAATTTAATTTGTTCATGTAATGCAAAGCTTTTTAGTTTTTTTTTTTTTTACCATCCTTATTCCAGTATTCAGTGTCACATTCGAACTGCTTATCGACTTCTGCCATTCTATGCTGATTTGTTGCTCAAGAAACATTTATTATTATTATGGTTGTTATTATTATTATCAGTGCATTATCAATTATGTAACAGCACTGCTTAATATTTTTGTGGAAACTGAGATACATTTTTTTTCAGGGTTCTTTGATAAATATGAAGTTCAAAAGATGTATTTTATAACAGATTTTTATGTAATGTAAAATGCTTTACCATCACCTTTGATCAATGGAGGCATTCTTTCTGAATAAAAGTAATTAACTTACAAATAAAAAAAAGTATATATATATATATAGATATATATATATATAATTTTACTGCCTCTAAACGTTTGAGCGGGTTTTTCAGTGGCGATATCTATGTACTGTATCAGTCAGTTTATCACAAAAACATTAACTACATACAGTATATAACTACAAACAAATATACATACTATATTTATAACAATCATTTAATATCAATCGAAATTAATACAACTAATCTTGATGTTATTGTGTTTTGACTTTTTAGGGCAGAATATGTATCTTTATCACTACAAACTGTAGTAAATATAAGTTTTCTAGTCTAATGTGGTGTCCGATGCATTGCGCCTTTGCATGCAACTGTGGATGCTTCTGTGTTTGTGTGTCAGTTACAGTAGGTATAAAAATAGGGTGATAAGAAATCAGGGCATACCCAAAAAAACAAAAAGAATGAATTAAATGCTTTAACCTGATCATTCTTCTTGTGGCCTATAGCTCTGATTCAGAGCCGCTTGCATTCACACACTCTCAACCAGTGAGGTGAACCTGAAGAATTGATCACCTTTTACCACTTCTGAGAATGTAGATTCATTTGACTCTTAATGAAACGTCACGTTCATGCAGGAGTGGTTAGATTCCATGTGCTGTGGAAACGTCTTGTCGTTTCTCTTGTCAGCCTTTGACTTTTTTCTGGTTCTGACAAGATGCTTGAAGAAGGTTCTCATATTTCACATTTTACTGTTTTGGCGATTTCCGTGCATTTCCAGTACGGCTTGTTTGGCCAGCAGGAGGTGCCGAGATTTAATGAGACGTTCTCTCTCACACACTATGGTAGAATAGCATACTAACATGCTACTCCTATTATTTATGCTGTGTATATTGTACATGCAGTATTTTTTTAGCAGAAAGTGAGGTAACCAGCACTTACCGTTACTAGGTGTAATACTGTGTCCCACAGTGCAATATGTGTGTATGCATGCAGTGCTGGGTAGTAATAGATTAAGTTTGATTATAATATGGATTATGTAATTAATTACAAAAATTAAGCATTTGTAATTGCATTATATTACATTTTTAAATACTCATCAGACTACAGTTTCTTTTTTATTGATTGCATAATTACAAATTATTCACACGATTATTAATTATTCATAATTTATTGATTCTTCCTAATTCATCTTTTATATATTTTCAGTATTCTTTTCTAAAATTGCCAGTTCCAGTTTTGCGTAGGGCGCTATGAAATCCATTTTATTTTTTCCCAAATTCATTTTTTTCCGTTTAAATTTTTCTGGATTCCATTTTTTGTTTAAATTTTTCTGGACTATGTTTTAATGGTTAAATTAAATTTTATTCATCAAGAAGCATGCCTAATTAGCTGAAATCATGAAACTTACAATATTAAACAGCAGTTTATTAAAAGTTTAACAAAAATTAAATTAAGGCCCTATGAGTGGTTATTTTTTCCTAAACGCACACGCACTCGCTATATAATTTTTTTTTTTATCTTTACCAAATTCTGTTTTCCATTTATTTTCTGGATTCCATTTGAATGGTTTCATTAAATATTAATTATCAAAATGATCTCAAATTAATTTTATATAAAAATAAGTAATTTTTCCCCAGAAATACTGTGTTGTTTACATTTTTTCTGTATTTACATTTTTTTCTGTTAAATAAATTCTGGTAAATATTCCTTTACAAATAATGTTTTAATAATTTTATTAGTAGTACTAGTAGTAGTAGTAGTACTGTCATTGAATTAAGCAATTTTTCTGTAACGGTTTCTTCACGGTTAAACCAAACCTTTATTTTGAATTCTATTTCTATTTTTATGACGTTTTCTCAACATTTCAATAATTTATTAACTACTGATGAACACATTCATTTTTATCTGAATTATCACTCAGTAGGTTATTCCTGTTATTTAAAATATTTTTTGGGGCCATGCACATCTAAATATAAAAAAGTACTAGTTTTGGAAAAATTGATGCTTGTTTTACTTCCTGTAACTACTTCTTTCCTTTTTTTAAATAAATGTAATGCCTGTAAGCAGTATGCCGTGTATATTTCACAATATTTAGTAATAACTAAGCTAGTATTCCATTCACAACATGGCCACAGTCTTTCTCAGAATTATGTCCACCTACACACACACACACACACACACACACACACAAATCATCCTTAAGGGGGTTGATAGACCAGTTCAGCAGGCTTGAACTGTCTGAGACACCGATCTCCTGTTTATGAGTCTCTAAGTATTTGTATTGTACTGGTGAACTTGTCTCAAAGTCTGAGAGCGCATCTCACCTTTCACCAACTTGACATCCGGCGGGCCACTAGTCCTGCAGAGCGGTTGTGTCCGTTTAAGCTGTGGTCACCGTGAAAGAAAGAAAAATTTTAATGTGAGGAGTCTTTGTGCATCTGCTAATGAGTAAAATGTTATTGATTTCCTAATAGACCATCTGTAGACCGTCCCCTGTGGTTTGTTGAATCTGTTAATGATTACTCTCCAGCCCTACATCGTGGAACAAGACCAAACCTGAATATGTCTTCATACATTTTCACAGATTTTCATATTTGGTGTGGTCTTTTGTAAAGCTTTCTGCAGTGAATCACAAGTTTGTTTCAGCACTGGTCTTTGGTCAAATTAGATGGCGTGTGGAAATCCTGAGGTAGTTCTGCACTGCTGTTTCTTAAGGCTCCTGTTCACATTGTTAGTCATCAAATCAGATCAGTGTGTTTACTTTCTGGTGTGTAGCTGCATTGGTTGCTATAGTATTGGTGACTGTGAAGGTTGAATATCATGTTATTTTGAGTGGCTTTCACCACCATCACTGTGGCATGTGACATATGAAAAGCTGAGAGTATGATTGTATGTATTGTAGATCTAGGATAATAGCTGCTGACATCTCATTCTTACCCACTATGCCATGAGGTTGATGATATCAAAAATGTAATGACTTGATAAAAACAAGAAGAAAAAAAAGAAGTGCATGAATGTTTCTATGTATTTTCTGTTCACACTACATAAAACAGATCAGGTCTGAATATGAATAACCTTAGTGCCATTGACCATGATGAAGACCTGACTGGTCAAAAACTTGTTGTTTTAGGGGTTTCTTTTCTTTTATTTATTTTTGGAGCTGCAATTTTACTGTGTAGACAATTATTTCTCTGTTTATTATTTGTTTACGAAGTTTTTTTTAATTGGTGCAAACATTAAGTTAATGTAAGCATTAAAAGCATTTTATTTGAGTATAAACATCCAGTCCAGTCATTGTAAAATATACAGGTGCATCTCAATAAATTAGAATGTCATGGAAAAGTTCATTTATTTCAGTAATTCAACTCAAATTGTGAAACTCGTGTATTAAATAAATTCAATGCACACAGACTGAAGTAGTTTAAGTCTTTGGTTCTTTTAATTTGTGATGATTTTGGCTCACATTTAACAAAAACCCACCAATTCACTATCTCAACAAATTAGAACTTCTTCTTACTTCATAAGACTAATAAAAAAAAAGTTTTTTAATGAATTGTTGGCCTTCTGGAAAGTATGTCCATTTACTGTACATGTACTCAATACTTGTTACTGCCTCAATTCGGCGTGGCATGGAGGTGATCAGTTTGTGGCACTGCTGAAGGGGTATGGAAGCCCAGGTTTCTTTGACAGTGGCCTTCAGCTCATCTGCATTTTTTGGTCTCTTGTTTCTCATTTTCCTCTTGACAATACCCCATAGATTCTCTAAGGGGTTCAGGTCTGGTGAGTTTGCTGGCCAGTCAAGCACACCATGGTCATTTAACCAACTTTTGGTGCTTTTGGCAGTGTGGGCAGGTGCCAAATCCTGCTGGAAAATGAAATCAGCATCTTCAAAAAGCTGGACAGCAGAAGGAAGCATGAAGCGCTCCAAAATTTCTTGGTAAAAGGGTGCAGTGACTTGGTTTTCAAAAAACACAATGGACCCAACACCAGCAGATGACATTGCACCAAATCATCACAGACTGTGGAAACTTAACACTGGACTTCAAGCAACTTGGGCTATGAGCTTCTCCACCCTTCCTCCAGACTCTAGGACCTTGGTTTCCAAATGAAATACAAAACTTGCTCTCATCTGAAAAGAGGTTTTTGGACCACTGGGCAACAGTCCAGTTCCTTTTCTCCTTAGCCCAGTTAAGACGCCTCTGATGTTGTCTGTGGTCCAGGAGTGATTCAAGAGGAATACGACAACTGTAGCCATATTTCTTGACACGTCTGTGTGTGGTGGCTTTTGATGCCTTGACCCCAGCCTCAGTCCATTCCTTGTGAAGTTCACTCAGATTCTTGAATCGATTTTGCTTGACAATCCTCATAAGGCTGCGGTTCTCTCGGTTGGTTGTGCATCTTTTTCTTCCACACTTTTCCTTCCACTCAAATTTCTGTTAACACGCTTGGATACAGCACTCTGTAAACAGACAGCTTCTTTGGCAATGAATATTTGTTGCTTACCCTCCTTGTGAAGGTTGTCAATGATTGTCTTCTGGACAACTGTCAGATCAGCAGTATTCCACATGATTGTGTAGCCTAGTGAACCAAAATGAGAGACCATTTTGAAGGCTCAGGACACCTTTGCAAGTGTTTTGAGTTGATTAACTGATTGGCATGTCACCATATTCAAATTTGTTGAGATAGTGGATTGGTGGTTTTTGTTAAATGTGAGCCAAAATCATTAATTAAAAGAACCAAAGACTTAAACTTAATACTTCAGTCTGTGTGCATTGAATTTATTTAATACATGAGTTTCACAATTTGAGTTGAATTACTATAACTTTAATAACTTTTCCACGACATTGTAATTTATTGAGATGCACCTGTATTGTTATAATTGTAAAAAATTATTGTAGAAGTTTTTTACTTCGTATTTAGTTTTAAACCCTTTTTTTATCTAAATATTTTAATAGCTTTTTTTTAAATTTTTTTAAATCAAGTTAGAAATGTGTTTTTTGTATTAATGTTGATTATCATATGGTTAAAAACCTTTTATACTATTTTCAACAAGTTTTAATTTTAAAGTTTTGATAATCTTCCATTAAAAAATTCCATTTAAAAAGTGTTATTTAACGATAAAAAAAAATTTTTTTTTTAAATGAAAGCATGATCTTTGCATGCTGATCAATGGCACTAAAGGTCTTTGCACATTGAGTCCGAAATTCTTGTCAGAAACTTTCGCACTTTAAAAAAATTATTTCGACCTCACGTTGTGTCAATCACGTTTACACACTGCCTCTGAAACTCATCCGTCATAAAAAAAATTCGGATCAGGTTCGATTTTCTGCGTTTTCGCATCTGTAGCAAGCATTTTGATAGGAAAGAATTACGAATACAAAAAAACAATGCATATGAACAACGCATACGAAAATTTCGGACTCGGTGTGCAAAGACCTTAAGTCTATTCAGATTTGGACCTGATGTGTTTTATCTAGTGTGAAAAGGAAATACGTAGAAACGTTTAAGCATTTAAAAAAAATCATTTATGAAGCATATTTGACATCAAACATTTGTGTGCAGATTATTTTTCTTTGTTTATTAATGTAAATTGTGATTTTATTGCAGCAGTTCATTAAACTACGGGCTCTGCGTTGAATGCGCCATGCCAACAGAATGTACTGTAAGGAAGTCTGCGTTTTTATTTGATGTTGCATATTCAAGATTAAAGGGATAGTTCACCCAAAAATGAAAATTTGATGTTTATCTGCTTACCCCCAGGGCATCCAAGATGTAGGTTTCTTCAGTAGTACACAAACGAAGATTTGTAACTCAAACCGTTGCAGTCTGTCAGTCTATAATGAAGTGAATGGAAATCACGGCTGTGAGAGTAAAAAAAAAAAACACACACAATAGAGTGTCAGATGGGCTGAAAAATAATTCGAATTTTGGACTTTTAAGAATTATCAAAATTCGAATAATTGAATTTAAAATGCATAATTTCAGTTAGGGTGAAGAAAAGCTTTTTGCTTCTCTCCTGAGGCCACAGAGGGCGCATCATTCAAAGCATAAGATTACATGACTATCTGCGAAATAAAGTGCATAATGTTTATAAACCAATTATAATTAAGTTGAATTATTAAACTGCATCATATATGTATGCATAGTTTTATACAAAGGGCCGAAAGCCAATCACAGAATACATTTTTCATTTAAAAAAACATGAGATGCAGTGGGATGGGGAAACAACCCGCCATAAAGTCTCGATAATTTTTCAAGTTAAACTTGCATTAATTTTACATGGCTTTCTAAACACGCGGCTCTTTTGTGCGAGACGCGAGTGCAACAATAATAGATGTCCGTCTAGAAAATGCGCGAAATATGCGTCCTGTGTGAACGGCTTGGTTTCAGTTTTTGATGTAAACAAGATCTTCTCCGTATTGATGTTCTCTTTTTCCGCTATATTTTGAATGAACAATGTAGCAGCACCGCATCTAGTGGCTTCAACTGAGTAGGCTAACAAAAACATTATAATGCAAGACACTTACATCGTCATTGCATATCGGCACCGCTGATAAGGCTGCCTCCTTAACGCACACCTAAAATTCGAATGCAACGTTTTTGATCGAATGTGAATTTTTATTGAAATGCGCAAATATTCGAAATCGAGCGATACATTGCGTGAAAGACACGAAACGATCTGTCTTGCAAGAAACTGAACAGTATTTATATCGTTTTTTCACCTCTGATGGTTTGCAATGTCTGAACTGTCCTGAGCGCGTGACGTGTCGTCGTCTTGCTTTACGGCGGATCGCAGACTTATAAGTGCATTACGCCACCTATCTCAAATGGACCAAATGGACTCCATCTACAATCTCAATTAGGAATGTCAATGGTCCACTTGAGAGATAGGTGGCGGTAATGCACTTATAAGTCTGTGATCCGTCATAAAGCAAGAAGACGACGCGTCAGGTGCCGGCTGTTGAGGACGCACTCAGGACAGTTCGTACATTGCAGTGCATCAGAGGTAAAAAACGATATAAATACTGTTCAGTTTCTTGCACAGACCGATCATTTCGTGTCTTTACACATCAATGTATCGTCACGAGCTACAGGGTTTAATTTGGTTTTGTTTGTGTATGTTTTTTTTTTTACTTTCAAAGCCGTGATTCTGATTCCCATTCACTTCCATTATAAGACTGACAGACTGCAAAGGTTTGAGTTAAAAATCTTTGTTTGTGTTCTACTGAAGAAACAAAGTCTCCTACATCTTGGATGCATGGGGGTAAGCAGATAAACGTCAAATTTCATTTTTGGGTGAACTATCCCTAAGGTAAGTATTTAAAATACTTTTGGTTTTGAACTCACCCTATACTACGAATGTTGACTTTCCCCCCCCCAAAAGATGCATCTCCACACAGCTTTGCTTATACACTGTGTGCACAATTATTAGGCAAGTGATGATTTTGACCATATCATCATTTTATCCATAATTTCCAAGTCCAAGCTGTATAAACTTGAATGCTTATTGGATTTAATGCATATCAGGTGATGTGTATTTGTGTAACGAGGGAGGGTGTGGCCTAAGGAGATCAACACCCTATATCAAGGTGTGCATAATTATTAGGCAGATTCTTCTCCTCAGGAAAAATGGGCCAAAAAGAGATTTAACTGACTCTGAAAAGTCAAAAATTGTAAAAAGTCTTTCACAGGGATGCAGCACTCTTGAAATATCTAAGATATTGGGCGTGATCACAGAACCATCAAACGTTTTGTAGCAAATAGTCAACAGGGTCGCAAGAAACGTGTCGAGAAGAAAAGACGCAAATTAACCGCCAAAGATTTGAGAAGAATCAAACATGAAGCTACCAGGAACCCATTATCCTCCAGTGCTGCCATATTCCACAGCTGCAACCTACCTGGAGTGTCAAGAAGTAGGAGGTGTTCAGTTCTCAGAGACATGGCCAAGGTAAGAAAGGCTGAAACCCGACCACCTCTGAACAAGACACATAAGTTGCAACGTCAAGAATGGGCCAAGAAATATCTGAAGACAGATTTTTCAAAGGTTTTGTGGACCGATGAGATGAGAGTGACTCTTGACGGACCAGATGGATGGGCCCGTGGTTGGATCAGTAACGGACACAGAGCTCCACTTCGACTCAGACGCCAGCAAGGTGGAGGTGGGGTACTGGTATGGGCAGGTATTATTAAAGATGAGCTAGTTGGACCTTTTCGGGTTGAAAATGGACTCAAAATCAACTCTCAGACCTACTGCCAATTTTTAGAAGACACTTTCTTCAAGCAGTGGTACAGGAAAAAGTCTGCATCTTTCAAGAAGACTTTGATTTTTATGCAAGACAACGCTCCATCACATGCATCAAAGTACTCCACTGCGTGGCTGGCCAGTAAAGGCCTTAAAGATGAAAAACTAATGACATGGCCCCCTTCTTCACCTGACTTAAACCCTATTGAGAACGTTTGGGCCCTTCTTAAGCAGGAAATTTACAGTGAAGGTAAACAGTACACCTCTCTGAACAGTGTCTGGGAGGCTGTGGTTGCGGCTGCACACAAAGTTGATTCTGACCAGATCAAGAAACTGACTGACTCCGTGAATGGAAGGCTTGTGACTGTTATCGAAAAGACGGGTGGCTATATTGGTCACTGAGGTTTTCTTTTTGAAATTTCAGAAATGTTTATTTGTAAATTGAGTTTGTTTATTATTCTCCCTTTAACAGGTGAAAATAAACAAGTGAGATCTTTGCTTTTCATTTAGTTGCATAATAATTCTGCACACTAATAGTTGCCTAATAACGGTGTACATGTAGATATTCTCTTAAGAACGCCAAAACTTCACTTTTACTACTTAAATGTTCAGGTTTGAGGGTTTGTTAACATTTTGGATTGACCAAGAGTACTGTAGTTGTACAATAACTAAATTAATCCTCAAAAATACAACTTGCCTAATAATTGTGCACACAGTGTATTTAAATGGAGTATGCAGCCTGTTTATGAATCTTTACCTAAACTAAAAAAGGTACGTGGGAATTTTAGAATGGTCTGTCCAAACTCCAAACCATCTATATATGTCACATTTTTATGCCGATTTCTTTTCCGACTGGACATAGTTAATTGTATTTGCATGAACATGACAGCTTAGCTTTTAGATTTAGGTTATGCAAAGCAAACACGGGTGTTTTTAATAATGGTCTGTGTATGGTTACTGAGGGTCATGCTCTTGTTGGTCTGGAGGAGGTTTTTGTGTTTATGAAGGTTAGTGATTTTATAGATGCTGGCTTTGTGTTGCAGAGTGTGTTTCTCTGTTTCCTTCTGGTTAGAGCGAGTGGTGTACAACAATAGCCCCCTTCATCATTACACAGTCGCACTGATTTCTCGCCTCTGCTTTTGAATAATATTATAGGCACGGTCCAGGCCACTTGCACTTCAGTGTTCAGTACCACGATAAAAGTACTATACTGTATATTCGGGATGATATTATTGGTGATATCATGATTATTTTGATTTTCCATGTTATGTGTCTAGTTGTGGTCTCTTGCAACTCGCATTGAAAACTAATTCAGTGTGAACTCCCTTAAAAACATCAATGTAAAATCTAGGGCTGTGCAATATATCGAAATATCGCAAATGTACATATCGCAATATGCATATCGCTACAGCTTGCAATATTTGGGGCCATGAACAAAAGACAAAGAGAAAAATCACTCACTGCTCTTACCTAAATAACTTTTGTAGTTTAAATAAGAATCAGTGCATATTGAATTCAAAGAGTAAATACTACGCAGTGTTTTATTTTTCCTTTTTATTATTCAGTTCCTAAACTCATGTTAAAATGATTACACTAATGTTAAAATTACATTATGTAATGCTCGAGTAAAACACATACCGTTCACTTTCAGATGTTGTTGTAGGGGTGCTTTCTTATTAGAATCAGAATCAGAATGAGCTTATTCACCACTTAAGTGTGTGCAAACACAAGGAATTTGTTGTTTTACAGGAACTCTTTGTACATGCATACATACCATACAAATAACCATATATATATATATGACACAAGATGGTTATAGAAGTTCACAGAACTGACTCCGCAACAGCTGAGTAAAACGGTTTAATTTGAGTATGTGGCACTTTAAGCATTATCGTATCGCATATCGAATATTGCATTATTTAATGAGTTATCGCATATCGCATTTTTCTTCAATATCGCACAGCCCTAGTAAAATCAGTGTTACAGTTGGTATGCTTAATTAGTGTGAGTCAGTTCAAACTGTCTGATTCAAGTATTTGCACCATCACTCAGAATCGTTCACTGTGTCTGCATTGTATTTTCATGTTTTAAAATGTTTAGGAAAAAAGCTACTTTTGTTTTTATTACTAATACATTGCTATATTAATATAAATGAATATAAATGATAAATACATTCTTGTGTTTACTTAGTGAAATAAACATGTCTAGATATTTAAGCCATTTTAGAAGAATAGACTAATATTGATTAGAGATGAAAGATATTTATCATTCACAATGTTACAAAAGATTTTTGTGCATCTCAAAAGCAATGTGTCTTGACACCACTGATATTTGCTAGTTAGTAATGATAAAGATAAATATTCTGCCCTAAAAAGGTGAAACGCAGTAGCATCGCAGTTTCAGTGTTTTTTTTTTTTATTTTTATTTTGACCATTTGACACTTTCATTGTTCTGCGTTGTATAGAAGTTATAGTAATGTCTATTTGATTTTTTTTTTTTTTTTGTGATCAATCAACTGATTTTTTTATATCAGTATTGAGAAACCTACTGAAAAGGTTGGGGACAGTAAGATGTATTTATTTAGTAAAAGTAATTCACAATTTTATTCAGCTAGGACACATTACATTGTTACAAAAAAATTCTTTAAGGAATCCTGAAAAAAAAGGTATCAGTTTCCACAGAAAAATTAAGAAGCAGACTTCTTTTCAACATAAGAAATTTTTCTGATTTCTGAAAGATCATGTGACACAAGACTGGAGTAATGGTTGCTTTGCATCCAAGTAATCACAAAAAGACAATAAATGAACAATTTTCTATTTTAACATTTTAAAATGTATTTCAAATTGTACAATTTAACTTTTTTTTTAAATTTTTTTTAAATTTTATTTTTTTATCATCAAATCAATAGTCTTGGTGAGCAAAAGAGACTTCTTTCAAAAACATAAAATGATAATATTCTTTCAGACCCCAAACTTATCTATGTAATATATTTTTACATATTCAATGTAATATATTGCTCCAGTTCTTGGACCACTAACCGTATCGCCACAGCTGTTGAACTGCAGGTTAAAAGTTAGATCTCTCTCTCTCTCTCTCTCTCTCTCTCTCTCCTCTCTCTCTCTCTCTTCTCTCCTCTCTCTCGATATCTCTCTATCTCTCTCTATCTCTCTCTCTCTCTCTCTCTCGATATCGCTCTCTCTATCTCGCTCGCTCTCTGTCCCCTTCATTTTCAGTCTCTCTCTTTTAGTTTGCTGTCTCAGTGCCAGTTATTCATCCACAGAGTGAGTCAGGGTGGGAGGGACCGGGAGGCCAGCCGTACCAGTCACACAGTCATTTCTCTAACACACACACACTTATCCTTGGTCTCTTTCCTTCCACTTCTCCTTCTCTTTTGCTGCCCTCTCTCTCTCTGTCTCTCTGCCTCTCCCTCTTTCCACTACCGCTGTCCTGGTTTCTTTCTCTATCAGCAGTGAGGGGCAGACGGCGAAAGAGAACATAGGAGTCGGGCTGCCGGCACGGATCAGGACTTCAGAGGAGGCAGGAGTTTATAAGGTGAGACTTTTTCCATTTGTACTTTTCCTAGTGCTTTCAATTACAATAAAGTGGAGACGTCGCAAACGGCTTATATGGCATGATTCTTCTCTTCCTTTGGTTTATTATTAACTCTAAATGTGTTCCTTTTTTTCGCCGCATGATTCACTCACAGGATGCCTGTTGCTGCAGATGGTGTAACCCCACCCTTACCGTTTGCTCTTCGCCAGCTTCGCTTTGACTTCTTAAAACTTTCCCTTCTGCCCATAAATGGAAGTGTTATTCAGAAGTGAACTTGTTTTGCAATCGTAATTGAGTGATTTGTGCCGTGTCTCTTGCTGTCTAGAGAAGATAAAACCAATTATGAGTTATTAGTGATTTTCTGCTGTCTTTTTCTGCCTGTGGCTTTTGACCTGATGTGTTCTGGTCACATGACAGGCGGCCTGAAAGCAGGGTGGTTCCCCCGTCTCTGCTAGCAACCGTGTTATTTTACGCCTGCCCGCTAATTCTCACAGAGCAGACTTAAAGGGCCGGATATGGGTTTATGTTTTCCTTATGTTGAGAGATGGAGAGAGCGGGGGGAAGTGTGATTGAGTAAATGAGGACAAGGGACTAGACCTCTCTGATCCTAAACGCTAACATACGGTGATTTAGTTTTGCATTTGAAGAGTTTTGATGAGGGTGCTGTTACCATAAATGGTCACTGTGTTGGTCTCTGTTTCCTGTCTTATCTTTAGGGACCAGTGCTGTGTTGTGATGTTTAGCTTTGGCTTTGGCTTTCACTGAATGACTAGTTGATTGTAATCTGGTTTTGTTCATTCGTGTTCAGTACAGAATAACAGTGTTGTTGCCAGTTGGTCTAGACGTTGAATGACACTGGTCATTTCTAAAGTGAAGTGCTTTCTGGTGAAAGCCTTGAAGAATGTGTCTGGGTCATATTTCTCACAAAAATAAATTTTTGTCTTAAAAAATCTATTTTAGTACTAAATTTACTAAAGTCTATTTTAGGGGCATTATGATTTTTTTTATCATTATTTGCATGACAACTAAGCACTTTTTCTTGAAATTCTCATTACCATAATGTAAAAATCTCATTCCCATTACGGTTATGCTAAAAAAAAATGTTATTTTAACAAAACATTTAAGTAAGACAAGGTAAAATATTGTAATGGTAACTTTACTGTAATAAAATAAAAAGCCATTACAGTAATAAGAATTACTAGAGAGAATAATCACTGATTAATAATGTTTAAATTTAATTTGAGTTTTCTTTATTTTTAATGTGAGTTTTTTTTTATTTAATTTATGGAGTAAAATATGAACTGTACATGCTATGGTTTAGTGAGAATAATCTATTCATTATATTTACTATAAATATAACAATAATATTTTAGATATATATATAATATAATAATATACCACACACCCATATCTATTATTGAGAACAATTAAACAAATCAGTTTTTTAGACCCTTTTTTTTGGTAAAACATTTCCAAAGAATTACCTACAGTCATTGCTGCAGATGTTTTTACTCCAGTATTACTGAAAATCTGTATTAGAACTTGTCATTTCTCATAAAGACACATTCACACCTTTCATAGAATTGTGTTTGTGTTAAATATAGTCCTATTAAACTCACTGTTTCTTGTGTAAATTAGAGGTTTGCTAACCCTGAGGTTTACTAACATTGTGGCCACTCATAGTGTTGTCATTATGAAGCATGCACTCCTCCCAAGAACATGTTTGCACGACGTTTCATCAGGAGAGTCAATCCAGATGCAAATACAAATGCATCCCACTGGGACAGTCTAGATGTGGCTACCATGAGTTTCCACTGTTGGACTATTTAGTTGCTGAGGCTTATGTTCCATCAGCCATGCCAAAACCTCACAATACATCCACACAGCCATTGACAATCCTGAGACATCTTACAGATCCCTCTCATATCTTGCAAAATTAGATTACCCCCACACTGGCAACCGTGATCAGACACTGCTTGCATTCAGGTTTTTTTCCCCCTATACTGTGGGGTGTGTAAATGTTCAAGCAGGTTTACCATATACGTCCAATTTGTCTAATGATTCCTAACAGATTTCTAAATTCCCTAATGTCTAAGTTTGACTTTGTTTTCCTATTGACACGCTTTCTACAGTCCTCATACTTCATATGTACATGTATATGCATTGCTTCCAAAGACAATTTCTCTGTCGATTGTGTACAATGCCTGCACACTATTGGTCAAACTACTTTTCAGCCGTTACGTTCCACAAATATGAAAACAATATGAAGACAAATCCAAAAGCATGACAGAACTTAATGAATCATTATTTGTAGCATGCCTCCCATACAGAAAATCTGCTACTTTTGATATGAAACCAAGTCTCCGCTTTCAAATTCTGTCGGTTTTATTATGCAATTCAAATAATAAATACCGTTTTGGTGCTCTTTGATGTGTCGTGATCGACAGATCGTCTACTATACATCGTCTACAGTTACATCATGCAGTAAACATGAATGAACATCATAAGGTATGTTTAAAGGTGAATGCTTCCGGCTTCGCTACCGTTCGGACGTTTTTCGGACGTTTTTGCTTACTGCTCTGCGTTTTGCTCCCTATTTCTGTACTTTTCTCGTATTTTTCTAAGATTTTTACTTCAGCAAATCAGCACAGTGCTCAAACAACACATTTCTGGCACAAACACTAAAACTAAAAACTATCTGGGACTGGAATAATACCACGAAAAAAAGACTTTGCCTCCCACTGCCAGCAGCCTACATTCCGGAGACTGGAAAACACAGCTGTCTACATTCAAACAAAAGAGAAATAAAATGCCTCCTGTTGAATCTACTTGCTGCATGAACTACTGCAAACTTTTACAAAGGATTACGGTTCTTGAAACAAAGTTACTTGCTGGATTTCCAAAACGGGCAGAACACTCAGCAGACCGTCGTCACAGACCCCCTTGGCATACAGTCGGTGAGTCCTGTGAATCTCAATAGTTTATACCAAGTGTAGAGGAACAAGCCGAAACTGATTGTCACACTAATCGTTGGCACAAACAGGGAGCGAGACCCAAAGGCAGTAGAGACATCAGATTGTCACGAGTTTCTCGTATTGCTGCCGTAGCATCCTCTACCCCAGATTCGGCTATGACAAGGCTTGTGAATACTGTTATTCTACCACCCCCTATACATCTTGAGAACCAGATTTGAAGCATTAATGAAAAAAAAAACAAAAACAAAACTAAAAATTAAATGAATAAAAAAAAATAGAAAGAAATTTAAAAAAAAAAAATTCAAAAAAAAAAATAAAAAAATAAAAATAAAAAAAAACCAAAAAAAAAAACAAAAAAAAAAAAAAAAACAAGAATGTGGGTGATGAATCCCAATGTGATTAAACATGGATCAGGATCACACAGCAGCCTAAATCGCTACTACAACAACCCAAGGTCGAGCAGACAGCGCCTTTCAGCTCAGATCGCAATCCGAGACCCAGACTCTGATAGTGGGCGACTCCATTATCAGTAACATCAGTAGCAGAAATACAACAACATGCTGCTTTCATCAAGCAACCATCTCTGATGTGAACAAGGAACTTCAGAAATTTCTAATGAAGCACAAGACTGCAAATCGAATCATCATCCATGTGGGGAAGGATGATATTCGGAAAGAGCAGTCAGAAATCCTTAAGAAGGATTTCAGTGTACTCTTTGAAACACTTCGAATATTTGAAGTCCAGTCATTCATCAGTGGACCACCGCAAGGGGAACTAACATGTTTTCAAGGCTTCTTGGGCTGAATACATGGCTACAAAGAATCTGCATCTTAAAAGGAGTCAATTTCATCGATAACTTCAATCTTTTCTGGGGCCATAGACAACTGTTTAAACTGGATGGCCTCCACCTAAACAAACTTGGTGCAAGAGTGCTAAGGGACAACATCTACTTCTCCCTCCATCATTTTTCAGTAGTGTGTGCCAAACTACTCAACTTGAATGGCACACACACACCTGGACAGATTTTGAGTGACGACAAGACTTCATATCAGCTTCTGAGTTATCATGTGGTTGACAAATCCCAAAAGGACACTGATAACACCACGCAGCCAAGACAAGCACTGCTCATGGACACCATCCCGGCTGAGCCTTGCCCACAGAGCTCATCACAGACAGATTGTGACGTATCAGAACAGCTCAGAGACTCAGCACCCAAGGGCGACTTTCTGGAAAACAGCCAGGGAATCCAGGACAACATATTTCAGCCACCGGAAACAACATAGCCACAGCCCTGCTCACCAGACAGAACAATCAGACACTTTCCCTTCTCCAGATCGCACCATTCTACTTCTCACCGAAATGGAGAAATGTTTACTGCGGGGCAAGGGGGTGGGACCAAACTCTCCCACTTTTTCGCTGCAAGCCCCCATATATCAACTAAAAAACGGCGGGCCCCACAACCACCAAAACCAGTGGACCAAGCTCGTCCTCCTCCTCCTGTGAGAGCCCTCCGGCCGCTGCCACAACACCAGGACCCAAACTCTCCATCTGCTGTAGGTGAACCAAAAAAAACTGATAGCAGCTCTCAGTGATATGTATCAGGTACCCGCTATGATAGCGGCAACATTCACAAATGTTTACAGAACAAACAGGAACCCAGTGTGCCTGTAGTTTTCTCTATTTATGTTTTATCACGTGATAGAAAGTCTAAGGCCTTCTTAAGCCGTACGGCTGACTCATCTAATCTGTGGCCTATTGTGCATCAAACTAAGATTGCTGTAAAGACAAAAAGCAATGCCATAAAGTTAAAAATTTTAAACATTTGTTCACTAAAAAATAAATCATTTCTAATTAATGACTTAATAACCACAAACAACCTTGATTTTATGTTTCTAAATGAAACATGACTAGAAGAAAGCTGCAGTGCAACGTTCCTCAATGAAACAGTCCCTCCTAACTTCACTTTCATGAGTGTTTGCAGGACTGTTAGGAGAGGTGGAGGTGTAGCTGCTCTATTTAAATATTTCTATCAATGCAAGCAAGTGTCATTTTGTCAGTACTTGTCTTTTGAATATCTATGGATTGTGTTGAAAGGTGCTCCACGCTTTCTGTTTATCATTATTTACAGGCCTTCAAAATACTCTCCAGCCTTTGTTTAAGAGTTCACAGAAATGCTATCAATGTTTTCCTCAGAGTTTGACTGTTTTGCTATGGCAGGGGATTTTAATATTCACATAGATAATGCAGAAAAAAACTACAAAAGAAATTATAACTGTTTTAATTACTTTTGACCGATCGCATCATCTGAACCACACACAATCTGGACATACTCCTATTTTACTCATCAATAGAAGGTCTAAAACATTTCAACCATTGTTATATAGAGACATTGCACTATCTGTCATCACTTCTGTATTTTCTATTGTGTGATAAATATGATCTCCCGTTACCCACTGTAAAATCATAGATCGCGATCCTCTGTCAGAAAGAGATGCATTAACGAGAGCACTAGTGTGCTATTTATGAAGGCTATGTCTTTATCACCAAGCATTTCTGCAGACTCTGTTATTCTTCTCCTTGATTCCTTTAACTCAAAGTTAAGAATGTTATTGATGACATAGCTCCTGTGAAAGTCAGCAGGCAGACACCGGCAGAAGAACTCCAGCTTGGAGAAAATCAACACAGTTTCATAGTATGAAAAACAATGCAAAAAGCTGAAGCGGCTTTGGGCGGAAGACGAAACTTGAATACACGATATCATCATATAAAGCAGCTTCGTACTTCCAAAGGTGGAAACTAGCAAGCTAGACGTCATTCTTCTCAAACTTCCTAAACATTAACCTTTAAACAACACTCCGCCTCATTATTGCTACTGTGAGAGACGACAAAACCCCCCAAATCAGAATTGCAGGAAAATGCTCTCTCATACAGCAAAGCAATGAGTTTGCTTTCCTTCTTTTCATGAGAAGAATCATAATATCAGGAAGGCTATTAGCAACATCCCCAAGTTATAATATGTTAGACATATTCAACACCAATATCAAAAGAAGATACTATTTCTGAATCTTTTGAAGAAATATATAAGCAAAAATTGGCACTAGAATAAGTAAGGCACCTAAATCGTCACAACATGCTATCTTGACACACCTTCCACAATATTTTTTCAAAGGATACTACCATGTTTGGAAGCAGATCTCTTAGAAGTGTTGAACGCCTCACTTCTTTCTGGGACTTTTCCTAACTCCCTGAAAACTGCAGTTGTTAACCCCCTTCTGAAAAAGAGAAATCTTTATAACACCATATTGAGCAACTATAGAACAATATCAAATCTTCCTTTTATAGGAAAAATTATTGAAAAGGTAGTCTTTAATCAACTGAACAAATACTTAAACTCAAATGAATACCTGGAAAATTTTCAATCTGGTTTCCGACCACAACACAGAGACAGCGCTCATTAACATAATAAATTATATTCGCTTACATTCTGATTCTGGCAAAATACCAGTGCTGGTACTACTAGATCTCAGTTCTGCGTTTGATACTGTCGATCATAACACTACTATAGGAAACTAGAAAGACTGGAAAACTTGGTTGGGCTTTCTGGCATTGTAATTAAATGGTTCAGGTCATACTTAGTAGGGAGAGGTTATTATGTGAGTATAGCAGAGCATAAGTCTAAGTGGACTTAGTGGAGTCCCACAAGGTTCAATTCTTGCACCGCTCTTGTTTAGATTGTATATGCTCACACTAAGTCAAGTAATGAGAAAGAACCAAATCGCCTATTACAGCTATGCTGTTGATACCCAGATTTACCTAGCCTTATCCCCAAATGACTACAGCCCCATTGACTCCCTCTGCAAAATGCATTGATGAAATTAACAGTTGGATATGCGAGAACTTTCTTCAGTTAAACCAGGAAAAAACTGAAGTAATTGCATTTGGAAACAAAGATGAAGTTCCCAAGGTGAATGCATACCTTGACTCTAGGGGTCTAACAACTATAAATCAAGTCAGGAATCTTGGTGTGATTCTTGAGACAGACCTTAGTTTCAGTAGTCACGCCAAAGCAGTAACCAAATTCAGCATACTTTCATCTAAAAAACATTGCAAGAATTAGTTGTTTTGTTTCCAGTCAAGACTTGGATAAACTTGTTCATGCCTTTTTCACCAGCAGGGTGGACTATTGTAATGTTTTCCTCACCGGCCTTCCCAAGAAGACCGTTAGATAGCTGCAGCTCATCCAGAACGCTGCTACCAGAATTCTGACTAGAACCAGAAAAACTGAGCATATCACACCAGTCCTTAGGTCCTTACACTGGCTTCCAGTTATATTTAGGAGTGATTTTAAAGTACTTTTACTCGTTTTATAAATCACTCAATGGCCTAGGACATAAATATATAGCAGATATGCTCACTGAATATAAAACCTAACAGACCACTCAGATCATTAGGATCGAGTCAGTTAGAAATACCAATGGTTCACACAAAACAAGGGGAGTCTGTTTTTAGTTATTATGCCGCCCGCAGTTGGAACAAGCTTCCAGAAGAGATCAGATTTGCTAAAACATTAGTCACATTTAAATGCAGACTCAAACCTCATCTGTTTAGCTGCACATTTATTGAATTAACACTGTGCACTGTCCTAACTGATTGCACTATATTATATGTATAATCGTTTTCTTAAATTCATTTAAACCTCTTAAATCAATTTTTTTTTAAATAATTTTTAAAGTTTTTAAATTCCTTTTTTTATTGTTGTGATTATTTTTTTATTATTTTACTTCCTTTTATGTAAAAGCACTTTGAATTACCATTGTGTATGAAAATAGTGCTATCGCAATAAATACACTTAGCCTTGCACTTGCCTTGCCTTGCCCTACAACCTAAGAAAACAGAACAACTTACTGAAATGTATGTCTCATGTAATCGCTAAATAGTATTTCAACCGCCGAAAGACGTCAACGAAACGGTTTGTAAACCATTTCACGTTACATTTAACTCATAAAAGCAATTCAATGACAATGACCTTGAAAATGAATTCTAGAAAGAAGCATTTTGCTAAATATATGAACTATATTACATATTGTTTATATATTAACTTAATGTGTTCTTCAATATTTAATGCATGTTTGAATAACCAAATCATAAATTCTTCTTCAAATGATTCATAATTTTACAAACTGCAGAGTAAATGTATGGTATAATAAAAATTATTAACCTTTTAATTATATAATCTATTTTTACTATAAAAAACATGTGCAGTTTAAATGTTTGTTTGTAAATCACGTTAATATAGTACTAATTGGTTTTATTGTATAGTTTACAGCATTAGAGAGATTTTCTTTAGTTAATTAACATGTACTGCACCTGATTGCCTGTATTTCCAAATGAATCGATATTGAATTGAGTCCAAAATTGAATCCAATCACAAGCTTGTAAAATCGAAATTGAATCAAATCTTGAAATTTGTCTCAATACCCAGCCCTAGTCACTTCATGTGTTTTGCACAAGGATGACGCTATACTTTGTGTACAGAAACCAGTTGATCATTAACTGATCTTCCTCATTTGATGAACTGAATGTTCAAGATCTAGCACACCTGGCTGGATGAAGGCTCATTCCGGTGACCAACTCACATTCTGAGATGAGAAACTCTGAAACTGCTGGTTTTTGACTTTTGTGGGAACTTTTTTTGTGTGAACTTCAATGCAAAGTCTAAAAGGAAGGAATATTATGATAAAGGTCGGTCAGTTCACATGCATTTGCGTGTACATTCAATCTGCGTTTTCTTTTGCTGAACTCAGTGTTGCACTAATCTTATCTCAGGTCTTCCGCTCGCAGATCAATATGATGCAGTCGTTTAAATTCTTAGATTTTACTCCCAAAGCAAAGGAATGTTATCATCTTTTTACAATCACACCGACTTTAGAAGTGATAGCGACCAGAAAGCGGGTTAACCTGAAGGTCACAGCACATTTTCTATGAACGCCCCCGTGTGTGACGAAACATGGTCCATGATTCCAATCAGCCATTAGTCTGTGAACGTTCATGATGGCCTACAGTGGCCTATCACTGCCATCTCAAATGACATCTGTGTGCCCCAATCCAGGGATCTACACAGAGAATATGTGAGAGAACCTGTCTGGGTATGTCAGTTTTCATGCTGAAGCGTTGAAGACATGTTGGGTGCTATTTAAGAGAAGTTTCCACCGTTGCTTTAGAGCAGATGCTGGGCGGCAGGGAGGCAGAACTGTTTGTTCATGTGAGTCCTTGGAAGGTAAAGCATTTATTGACCTTTTATTTATTGTTCCCTCTGGTTGCTAGATGAAGTCTTCCCTTTGGATAAAACTCATTTTTTGGACCAATGAGAGACAGTCGTTCTGTGTATATATGTTATCAGAAGGACAATGTGGCTCATATTTCCCAGCAGTTATGGGCACATCATTGTATTTCTGGGTTGTAAATGAGTAATTTACTGCTAATCTTATCTAAATGTACGGTTATAAAATTATATTGTCACTGTGTGTGTGTGTGTGTGTGTGTGTATTAGTGCTGTCAAATGATTAATCGCGATTAATCGCATCCAAAATAAAAGTTTTTGTTTACATAATATATGAGTGTGTACTGTTTATATTTATTATGTACATATAAACACACACACACATGCAGTATATATTTAAAAAATATGTACATTTATTTACATGTATATATTTATACTAATATAACTTTTATATTTTATATAAATATATTTAATATATAAACAAAACATATTTTAAAATATGTATATATATCGTTTTGTAATAAAATGCATGTGTCATTATAGATACATAAATATACACGTACAATACGCATATATTAACGTAACAAAAACGTATTATTTTGGTTGCGATTATCGCTATAAATTTAACTTTTTTTTTTTTTTTTTTAACAATTTTATTATATTTTGGATCTATGGTGAGTGAGGACAGGGCTAAGGTGATTTTCACCTCTTTTCACAAGCATTTGTTAACTTTCAACATTTGGGTTCTGACTAACCGATGAATGTTTTACTGTAGTGTTATATCTTCTGGAGGTTCTTTATCAGTCTTCCTCACAGCTTTCAATTTAGGAACAGTTCTTTTGTTATGTTGAACAGAGACGACTTCAAACACACCTGAACCCTCCTGATGTTTACACGGACTTCAGTCGGAGACACAAATCTAGTGATAAGCAAGACTCGCCGTCCTCCCTCTGTGTAGTCCGCTGTATAATCCAGACGTGTGTTTACCGCGGCAAAGCTCAAGCAGTGAGGCTATTCAATGTGATATGCTTACAGCGTTTCATGAAAGTATCGTGGCAACAGCCTTACCTCACTGTGCTGTTCCACCCCATTCTGCGGCCACACACCCTCAACATTCCAGACCATGTCACCAAGAGGAAACAACACATGGAGAGGGAAAAGGGAGACGAAACTGATAAAGAACCGAATATTGGAATAACAGAAAATCGAATAACCTGTTTCACCCCATATGTCTTATTTGACATGTTGGGCAAGTGACTCCAAAGTAAGCATTATATATTAACTAGTTTACGGTCTTTTGAAGTAATTAGTTACATTACAATTTAACTGTCTCTTGCATTGTAAATGCTTCACACACACTGTTGAGTTACTTATACACCAAAATATCCCATAATGGATTAACAAAATTGCCAAAATGTAGTTTTATTGCTGCTCATACTACACCCGTGGAGGTTAATGTGGTAGGATCTATGAGCATAAAATAATAAATCAATAATTCAGACATACCGTATAGGTCGACATTAATGTTACGTTGTAAACAGATAAGCAGAAACCACATTATTATATTCATAAATAACACAGGTAAATAAAGTGAAATGTTATAATGTGCAAACAATAAATACAATACCTACTAGCCTATAGGCTTATTTTGAACGGTTTCAGAAGAAAACATGAAAAATATAAGTTGCTAAACAAGCCAAAACGAATTAGGCTAATTCAATGCGAAACTGAAAGCAAACGGCGTTCTCGCGCAGCCTACCTCTCTCATTCAGCATTAATCCAATTAAATGTGTCCATATTTGCGATGTATTTGAATGCTAAACTATTATTTATGTAAACCAAGCTTACTTAACGCACTTAAAAAAACATCCTCGTCACATGAACAAATGTGTGTTTGGCCCGAGGTCAGGCTGAATGGCACAGATTGTAACTACGCAGTACGCACTATATAAATTAACCAGTGTATCTATTTGGTTTACTGTATTTTATTCTGATAATGAACAAGCTGCAACGTTTGCAATGCTGTGTGTGCATGAGGCGCCGGCGCGATCGAACAGTGGAAACAAACAACAAAAAAATACTCCGTCATTTTTGGTCATACAGATCATTCGAAATTGCAATGCATTTACTTTTATTTCTGTCATCTCGGTTTCCTTTCTGTGGACTTTCGTAGAGCGCCGCGCCACACAAATAGCCTATGAACCAAACTCAGCAGCATATGTCTCAGTCTTTTCCTTTCGTTTTGTTAATCTGTTAATTAGTCTTTTTAAGTCAAATATTTTGCATATTCATTCTTTTTATAGACTATGATTTAATAAAAACAGATTTTGTTATTTTTAGTTGAACTTCTTTTTTTGGCTTGTCTGTGCTCGTCCGCCGCTTTTTTCTCTTCTCCGACCCCGCAGCTCTCTCCGATAACTCGTGCTATTTCTCCATGTTGAGAGTTTGGTGTCACACAAATTGCACCTGACTATGCATTCTTATCCTTTTTTCCGACGAACTGAAAATAACAGGAGTGTGTCCATCTCTCAAATGTAGCATCCGTCTCTGCAGTCATCTCAACCATCTAATTCCAGCAACAGAAGATAGACAAACTATTTTACCCGCGGAATATTTTCTCTGGTGCTGTTTTGCGGTGTTGGTAAATTCACCACTTAATTTTGAGTTAAAATATGTTGTTGTAACTTGCGTTACAGCAAAAAGTAATATACTACTGTAATACTATTACTTTTGTAATGTGTTACTCCCAACACTGCTTAGTAATAGGAGGAAAGAAAGTGGGCTCATTGTTAGTCTGGCTAGAGGATGTTAAACAGGCACGAGATGAACATCACATGTTTCCAGCGTGAGGTTCAAGGTCTTTCATTTTCACTGGCTCAGCTGTTGAGGTCACCTGATACAGTGAATTCATTCCATTCCTTAACACTTAACTGCATTTTTTTTCCCAACTGCGTTTAACTCCGTTATCCAGCTGCTGGTAGAAAACCCAGTGTATAGATCAAGTACTGATTGAGGAATCACACTATCTGCATTCATGCATGTTTTGCTCCACGTGACATTACACTCTGAACTGACAACATCTCTGTTTCTGCCCTCACAGGTGTTTTTGTGTAGTCAAACGTGAAGCTGACGTCAGTGAAAATGCTGGAGACAGTGAAAGACAGAGTACTGGAGGTCTATGATAGCCTCTTAGCAGGAAGAGGTAAAAATGCATGTTACATGAAATGAATCTATAGTCAGTACTGAAATAATGTATGCTATTCGACTAGTAGACACACTGCTTTTGCCCTTTTTTCTTTTTTTTTTTTTTTTATTCCTCTAATAGGCCGATGAACACTTGTGTTGCCAGGATAACCATGGAAGGCAAACTTGACACCTTACAACAAAAATAGCTGTTTTCAATTCAAAAAGGGTCATTTGAGTTGTCAAAACAGTCTATCTGAGGTTTCCCACCCAAATAAAAGCTCTATGATTTAATCATTGAAAGTGGAGAAAATCTCATACAAAGACGTGTAATAATTAATGTTATTTGTAATTTACTGTATGTTCCTGGACATACAAAAGGGATTATCCAACAAATAAGATTAAATATTAACTTTTATATTACCGTACAATAGTAATATTATCTAAGTGCTGGACAACGATTAATTGCTTCCAAAATAAAAGTTTTTGTGTACATTAGTCCAGGTGATATGTTAAAAATTTGAGGTGATATGTTCACTTTTTCATAAAAGCATGAAACTTGGTACAGTTGTACAGGTTAGGGCCCTGAACGTTTTCAGAAATGGAGCCATCACAAAAACGCCTCGTGGTTTTCATAGCGACCATTTTACTTTCCGCCATAACAAAATTATGTATTTTGTGTCATATTTCCTGAACCAAACATGGTAACACAGAAAAGGTGACGTCTACCCCTATGTTTTGATGGTCAAGTATTACAATGATACCACATACAACAACATAAACTGTTCAGGTGAAGAGTTAATGGTGAAAAATCAGCAATGGATCAGAAAGGAAAATACATGTATCATGAGCATCAAAAAAAAAATAGTATCACAGCATTTTTTCTTTCTTTGATAATTAACTAATATTTTATTCAATAGTACAATAAAAGATTGCTTTAATTATTAATTTGTTCCATTTATATAGCGCTTTGGGTATGCTTTTTGGGTACTTGTGGGGAGAAGAATTTATTGAAGATGGTAGTGTAGCAGTTCTTCAATAGCGATGTTAGCACGTCTTCCTTCAAACAATCTTACCCTTGTATGAATCCTAGCTTCTCCCAAAGTTTTGTCTGTGGGATATAATTTTATACCTGAAGACAAAAGGGCTAGAAACAATACTGTTAGGACCTTCCCGCTGGAGATCCTGCAATCTACAAGACGTTCCTGAGAAATGCTGTTCCTTTGTTATTCTAATGGAATGGACAGTTTGGTTCACACCTTTATAGACACAGTTACATTATTTCTTTCACAGAATGACCAACTGAACTTTAACCAATCAGGTTTCAGCAGCGGCCATTCAACTGAGACTGCTTTGCTGTCGGTCACTGTAGCCCCGCAGGTAGGGCTACATCTGAATCATCAGATTATCCTGTCTACCATCACAGGATCTACACTCCACTGGTTTGAATCTTATCTCACAGGTAGGTCTTTCAGGGTTTCCTGGGGAGGAGAGGTATCCAAAGAACATCAACTGGCCACAGGGTTTCCTCGGGGATCAGTTCTTGGACCCCTCCTCTTCACCATATACACTACATCACTGGGACCCATTATACAAGCACATGGTTTCTCCTACCATTGCTATGCTGATGACACACAGCTCTATCTTTCATTTGAACCAGACGATCCAACAGTAGATGCATGGATCTCAGGCTGCCTGGCAAACATCGCGGCATGGATGAAGGAACATCACCTGCAACTCAACCTGGCAAAGACTGAGCTTCTCGTTTTCCCTGCCACTTCGACTCTACAGCATGATTTCATCATCCTGCTAGGTTCATCAAAAATTATTCTTTGGTGACCAGCTGACCTTCAAGGACCATATTGTAAAGACAGCTCGATCATGCAGGTTTGCATTGCACAACACCAGGAGTATCAGGCCCTTCCAAACAGAGCATGCTGCATAACTTCTTGCCCAGGCCCTTGTCATTTCTAGGCTGGACTATTGCAATGCTCTTCTGACTGAACTTCCATCATGCCCAATCAAACCTTGATGAATGATTCAGAATGCAGAGGCACGACTGATCTTTAATGAGCCCAAAAGGGCCCATTTTACACCTCTCTTTATCTCCCTGCACTGGCTACCTGTTGCGGCTCGCATCAAGTTCAAGACATTGATGTTTGCATACAGAACAGCCACAGGCTCAGCACCCTCCTACTTCCTCCTCACTCTTACGAATCTACATCCCCTACTAAAAGCTTAGAATCTGATAAGTGATGCACTTGTTGGTAACTATTTACCGATCAGGCCATTTACTCGTTCACCTAATATACCATGGCTGGCTGAATGATTCTACCCACAATCGCAACCACTAAATTATAACAGAAACAATGTTATAACGAACAGCAACATAATATATAAATCACCAACATACCACAACACCCATTGACAATAAAACCCCTATGGACCAGAACCACACCTGCCAAATATAATCTCACTACATGAAAGTATAACAAAACTCAATTACATTAACCTTTATCATTCACAATTGAAAATGAATAAAAATATAATAGCAGAAAGCAAGCAAAAGATCGCCTACCTTTAATCAAATTATCCACTACAGCTAGTCAATCAATGGCAAGTGTGATATGGCTCATTGCTCAGCTTGTACTAGCGACAATCGAAGTCGAAATAGGTCTGGATTTATAGCGCTGACATACAGCACCCCGCCCGAAAAAAAGCTTGTCACCGTCCGGCCTGCACCACACCCTACACATAAATATTATTCCACCCATTAAATCAAATATTAGCGATTCACCTGCGTGTACCCACCCGCATGCAGGACTCTGGCTTCCCCCTAGAGGACAACATAATAGACCTGTGTTGAATTTCTCAGCATCTTCTGAGATTTCATTGTAATCCTTCTCATAAAGTCACTGAATTAATTATTAACTGTTCACCTGATTGCGTTGCCATCTGCATGTGATGTTGGAGCATTGTTGAGAGAGAACAAGAATGGATTGTAAACATACTACCTCCTACCCTGACTCTGCTTGAGATGTAAGGAGATGTATTTTGAGATGTATTTCCTTCTCACATTGCTGATTTCACCTTAGCCCCCCCCAACTCTTCACACGAACATTGTTGTGTATAGGGATGAATGTGTAATACTTGTACTCAAAACATATGGGTATACATCACCTTTTCTGTTGTTCATGATTTGGTTCAGGAGACTATGACACAAATATTAATTTGGTTATGTGGAAGTAAAAATGGATCACCATGGCAACCACAGAGGTGTTATTTTGCATCGCTCCATTTCTAAAATGTTTGGGCCGCAAACTAACCCAAGTGTACCAAGTGTTCTGCTTATTATAGAAAAAAAATTACATTATGTATCACACATCACCTGTACCACATAATATATGTGTGTGTTTTGTGTATATTTATTATGTATATATACATACACACACATGCATGTATATATTTACGAAAAATATGTTAAATTTATATATTAAATATATTTATGTATAATATAAATTATATGAATATAAATATACATATAAATATTTTCAAATATATACTGTAGTTGTGATGATTTTAATTATAACATATATATACACGTGCACGCACATCGATATGTAAACAAAAACGTTTACTTTGGATGCGATTAATCGCAATTATGCCCGCCTAATTATTATCATAAAGTAGATGTTTGTTATAATTTATAATCTTATTAATTAAATATTATACGTTTGTGGTGGTGTAGTGTATGTCTGTATTGGATGTATCAATATTAATATATATATATGTGTGTGTATAAATGTGTGTGTATATATAAAATAAAAACTACATAGAGTCTAGGGTGAGTTTTTCCCTATTACCTCAAGCTAAAATCTATTTTTTTATTCCAGATGAGTTTCCATCCCTGGTATACACATAATGCAATTTGAACAAATTGATAAATGCTAGCTGCAAACTATAAAAATGTCAGCATGTTTAACAAGATTGTTTTAAACCATTTCTCCGCCATGATATTAGCTCTTGTGAAAGTGAAAACTGACTGTAGTAGAAGTTTTGTGAGTTGTGGATTGACACATTTCAGAACGCAATGCAACTTGCTGCTGTTGCTAGTTGTGTTAGTATGCGTGTGCTTGTTTTGAGTGTGTCAGGCCTTATCTAAAATTAACATTTATTTTAGACCGTATACTCTTATTTACTAAAAAATGGATTGATTATTGATTGTTAATCTTATACAAGGTAACTTCTACAAGGAAGCTAAAATTGCTGCTGCTTAATACGGAATGATTTTGTAAAGCGGCTGCTTTAATCGGACTGGTCAGTATAGTGTATTTCTCCATCACTAATTCATAACAGTCAGATCTGTGTGGGAAACTGCTATCAGTTATAATAAATGAATAAAATATAGAAGATTTTAAGTAATTTTAGCTTTTACTACATGTCAAAGTGCTGTGTTTTGTGTTCCTCTCTCTTTCTAGACCCACGGGTGAAGGACTACCTCCTAATGGGGAGTCCAGTCAGTATGACTGCTGTTCTACTTGCTTATCTTTTCTTCGCTCTGTACGCTGGCCCTAGGTTTATGGCCAACCGCAAACCCTTCCAGCTGAAAGAAGCTATGATCATCTACAACCTGTCCTTGGTTGGCCTGTCTGTATATATCGTATATGAGGTGAGAATCAGGAGATGTTGGTTCTGTTAGGTGGTGTGACTCTGGCTAATGTGTTTGAACTGTTTGTCTGCAGTGACTCAGAGTGAGGTGTGTTATATTTTTATTCATTATGGAGACACTATTCTGGTTTTGAGTTGCTCCTCAAAACCAGTTCCCGAATATAAATTCATATATTGGTTGCTTTGACTTGACGTGTAGTTCTTGATGTCGGGTTGGGCGACAGGATACACGTGGAGATGTGACCCATGTGATTATTCAAACAGCCCTCAAGGACTCCGAGTAAGATTTGCTTTCCGTTTCCTGTAATATACTCAAATATTACCGTAGTTTGTGCACAAATAATCAAATCTGGGTGTATTAAAGATGTCTTTTTTTTCCCCCAGATGGCAAGAGTTTCCTGGTTATTCCTGTTTTCAAAGTTCATCGAGCTTATGGATACGGTAAGATTTGAATAAAACGGCTGATTTGAAACAGATTGGTTCATGAAGTGATGAATGCTGCTCTCATCCTGTTCAGGTGTTTTTTGTGCTGCGTAAGAAACACAGTCAGATCACCTTCCTGCACATCTTCCACCATTCCTTCATGCCCTGGACATGGTGGTGGGGCGCGAGCTACGCACCAGGTGAGTCGATCAGAGTCAGTCAGCAGGTTTTTACATGATCGGCACGTGCCGTCTCAGTGACGTCAACCTGACCAATTTCTCTTCCAGTCAGAGATGGGTTTGCTGTTCCACAAGCCAAGAGATTTTGCATGTGCTAATGGTTCTTGTAAATAAAGCTCTTGGTGTTGATGGTCATTGGAGTCTGTTGTTAAACGGCCTACAGCATGATAAAATATTATCGTACTTTTTTCCATATACAGTATCAGTTTTTATAATGATATTAATTTACCGTTAATGAGGAAGGAAATGCTTTCCACGTTTGTTAGATCTTGAGAATGAATGACAAATTGGTTTTATTTTCCTCTAAATTCTGTTTTTTCCATTTTATGTTTTTACTGATTCTGTGTTTTATGATTTATTACAAATGTATCATTTAAAAACTGTTTAATGAACTGAACGGTTTAAAGAATCTTTTAAAACTGAATCAAATGAAAGTATAACAATTTCCAACAAAACATTGGATTCTAATTTTTTTCAGGCAAGATGCTGCACAACTGAATTGTATGCATTAACATTAATGAAAAAATATCTTGGTTTTATGATATTCCTTAACAATAATAATATTATTAGTACTTATTTGAGAAGTAAATTTTAGTATACAGTGTAAATATACTTCTGTCATAATTTCTTCAAGTTAAACTGAACTTTTATTTTGAAGGTTTGTCATGAAGATCTTAGAGTTTTAGTGTTTGATGGTAGTTTTTATCAAATGAAATGATGAAAAGCTGGTGAAGTGACTCTCCGAGCAGCTCTGGAGATGAAGTTTGTGTGTTCATGTCTCATGTATTGAGACGCAATGCTGAAAGCCCTGAGCATCTTGTGTGTTTGAGTTTGTGTAGTAAATGAAACTACACCATTCATTCACACAGAGACACACAGAACATGCAGACTTAGACACATGCACTGACTGACAGTTGTCGTGTTAATTTCTGCTGTGATCAGCTGTTAGATTAATACAGCTTATCATCATTAATGTCATAAACTTGATATGATGTTATCACCATATGTGACTTTAAGACTTGCTGTAATGCTTCTTGCAGGTGGAATGGGCTCCTTCCATGCCATGATCAACTCTTGTGTCCATGTGATCATGTACTTCTACTACGGCCTTTCTGCTGCAGGACCTCGCTTCCAGAAGTTCCTCTGGTGGAAGAAATACATGACTGCAATTCAGCTGGTATGTTCATTTGGTCTGTAGAGCAGTATAAATCTCACCCATGATAATGGTGAAGGGATAGTGCAGCCAAAAATGTATTTATTTACTCGCCCTTATGTTGTTCCAAACCCATTTTCTTTTGCACAAAACGCCAAAATGAACAATCTTCAAAATGCAGCGACTGTTGTAAGTGACCATAGCTGTCAGGCTCTGTATATATATGTTAGTGCTGTCAAACGATTAATCACATCCAAAATAAAGGTTTGTGTGTGTGCCTAATATATGTGTTTTCTGTTATAGTTTATTATGTATCATTTAAACTACACACACACACACCCCCATATATGTTTTGCAAATATTTGCATTATTTACATGCTATATTATATCCTATCATTTATATTATAAGAATACTTTATATATCACATATTTTTTCTGTAAAATTGATACAGCATGTAGTATATATTTATATATAGCATAATAATCTTGACAGTACACCTATAGATACTTATGATAATCCAAAAAAATCCATAATATTTAATTTTGGGATGCAAATTAATTGCGATTATCGTTGAAGCAGCACCCACACATATATATATTACATTATAGTCATTTAGGCGACCTTATTATTCCATATATTGATGTACATTAGCAATTTTTACACTCTCATCGAACACAGGATAAAAATTAATATAATTAATATTGTTGTTATTTAAAATGCAGTAAATCATTAAAAATGTATTTGCCCTACATGGACCTGTTGTTATAAAATCTGCAGTGTTATTAGATTTTTTACATTTTTAATTTTTTTGTTGGAAGCCAAAATCTCCATGTGTCCTATGAGTGTGACTGTCTCAAGCATGTTCAAATAATTTACAACTTTATATAAATTTGAAGAGACCACCTTTCATACATTATAGTACTGACCCCCTGCTGAAGCCCATGGCATGTTGCACATGGTCATTTTTCTCTCAGAATAGTTCAAATATATTTAAACATTTTTTAGAAACCACTAACAAAAGTGGTTACGTTTTGTTGTGCCTTATGGTGTGAATCACCACCTCAATTAATATTTTTTTTAAATTAAAAACTGTTAAAACTACAATAATCATGGAAAAATATGCAAGTGTGTCTTGACGAACTGAACAAGGTTGCTTAGAATAACAGGATGATTTGACAGTAAAGGCATGAAACGTCCCATTGGTGTGACAGATAATGTCCACCGGTGTGACGCCTGTAGTGTCACACCACAGGACAAAGATGTCACACCACAGGACAAGGTCTGTTTTAGAAGCATTTTAAATAATTAAATAAGATAATTAATTAAATAATTAAGATAAGATAAATAAGGGGGGGGCGAGAAGAGTTTCCGTAACATACTGATTGACTTAGAGACTGAATTTTGTTGACGATAAACAATTTTTTTTTGTTTTGTTTAAAAAAACATGTTGATATTGTTTGTATCAAAATGAAACTTACTTTCTCCTTTGACTATTTAATATTGATTAATAAATTAATATAAACTACCATTTCTGTCCTTTAGTGTGACGTAATGTCCTATGGTGTTACACACATAAAAGAACCACAGATTGGTTTTTATCTCAAAATATCTTTAAAAAACAGTTGAGTATTGCAATAGGGGAGATGCAAATATCACTCAATTAAAAATGGTATAATTTTCAGCAGTTTTGAACGAATGACATCAAAGTTTGTCTTCTTGTCAAAGTTTGTCTTGAAATTGTCCAAAAAGTCATGGGGAAAAAATTATGTTAATTATAATTTCATATTAAAAAAATAGCACTATATGAAAATAAGTGTCTAAACAATGAAAATAAATCTCTCTCATGCTATTTATGTATTACGTTTTTTTTTTTCTTAATTTTTGCTATGTCACACCATAATGCGTACAGTTCGATAATATGTTAAAGCAGTGAAAGAATTGACGAAGTTAGTGACCCTTTATATTTTCTCAAAGATCAACTCACACTGCCATACTATGCATATTCTTTTTCACAAACAGGTCTTTTATCCAAAAAAAGTATTTTTTTCTGCCTATGTCAACTACCCTATACGCACTTCATATGCAAAAAACCTCTTCATCCGTCTAAGATTTATTTCTTTTTAATCTCGCTCCTATGAAAATAACATTGGACATTTTTTAAAAATAAGGCATTCACAAAGTAATAACCTTTTCTTTGCCATTACATTGAAATTGCTGAACCTAAACAAAGGAGACCTGATAAAACATGCTCATTTAAAAAAAAAAAAAAAAAACGTTTATTTCACCCAGTGAACTATATTTCACGACTTCTGAAAGTGCCGAAACAAATATGAAATGTAATATTCATTAAATTCTAGACATAATCCAATCAAAGTGAGCTGTTTTAAATTTAATCTTCCGGCGTAATTTGGGATCTTTTAGTATGTATATAAATACAAATCACTTTATACTATTTAAATTTTATAATTTTATTAAACAAAATTTTATTTTAACAATAATTAGATGTAACATTAATTTCCTACAGACGCTACAGCAAAGAAATTCACGACTTAAAAAACCATTTTAGCTGGTAAAAATACTAGTGAGCGCATAATCATAATTTGGCCACCACTTTATGTCTGCATATGTAATGTGTGTGTTTGTGATGTGTGTTGTGTGTTTATTTATATTTATATATATATCAATCTATATATATAATATATTAATATATATTACAATTAGTAATTAATTAAATTTAGTAATAATTAAAGAGCTGTGTATTCCAGACACTTAGACCTTCTTACTCTTCATTACAGACTCAGTTTGTGTTAGTGTCTCTTCACGCAACCCAGTGGTACTTCATGGAGAGCTGCGGCTACCAGGTGCCTCTGTTCATCCACCTCATCTGGATGTACGGGACCTTCTTCTTCGTGCTGTTCTCTAACTTCTGGTACCAGGCGTACATGAAGGGCAAGAGGCTACCAAAGGACACCCAACATCTCGCCCAGAACGGCACGGCCAACGGATCTACCAGAGTTGCCAACGGCTCATCGGTGGTTTCAAACGGCCACGGCGTGCACGAAAATGGCCTGAGCAACGGGAATAAACACCACGAGAACGGAAGCACTCTCAACGGCAAGATGAAGAAAGCCTGAGAGCTCAGGAAGAGAAGACCCAAAACGGATGACCAGGAGAACCTGCACCAAGCCCTATGGAGTCCAAAGAGTGTTTTGGGACTTTTCGTTTTCAAATCTTGTGTTTTTTAATATGTACATTAAATAAGTACATGGGGATATGAATCCGTTTGACCCCGTTTGTATATATTTTTTGTCATAAATTAATCTAAAGAATAATTATTGAGCACAATGTATGAAGAGAAGAGGAATAGTATTGACTGGATCCATCCTCTGCTGATGTTGCTCATGACGTTCATCTCAACAGAATGAATCCACAGATGGGCACAGACACACACACACACCCATGTGTGTTTCATACTTCTCCAATAGCAGACACTGTACAGTCAACATCAGTAAACTTGAATTACACCTGTAAATAGTTTTACCTTATAAACTAACGGGATTGATACGGTAAAAAATAGTTACTCTTGAATCAAATACAAAAAATAAATTCCATTTTAAAATACAGAGTGATCCGTTTATTTCACATGTTATGCGGTTTGATGGCACATTGTAGTTCCTTCTTGGAATAAAACCTGTGCAAGTCATTTGACCTACAATTCCAGCTGAAATTTGCACGTGGCATCTCCAATGCAAATGCTTAACATATTAAAATACTTTTTAATCATTTACAAGAATGCAAGAGTAGCTCTGCTTCTTCGCTCTTGTTTTTTCTCGTGTTTTGGGTTCAGTCGGTCAGCTTTCATCGGATTCACTTTATGAAGAAACGCAGTGTGCGCATGCCGTATTACTCCTTCATAATCTGCATTTGTCATCTCAAGTATGTGCAGCATGTTGAGTGTAAACAAAAAGTCCATTCAGTTCCTGAAAAGCAACAGAGGAAGACCAGATGAGCAAGCATCCTACGCTGTGTGTGTGTGTGTGAGAGAGGGAGGTCAGAAGACCGTTCAACGAGGTCGCGTAGGAACAAATGAACTTCGAGCTCACAGTGCACGAGAGTTTGTGCATATAATTCTCGCTCCTGTTTATCCAAGCGTCGTCTTTGTTTGTTTGGCTGAATTCCTAGCGCCTTTTTTTCCAGGAAGGTGTGCGTTAATGTAGGGCAGAGGTCAGGGTGCTCCTCTCGGCAAGCTGGGAGAATGGTGTTACATGGGATTTGTACAGTGACTCTATCAGCAAGTACAACGGAGATCGCCAAGGCTACAATGAGTTCTACATGTGGAAGACTAGAAGAAACGGAGTCTCTCTCCAATATCACGTCATGCTCCTAAATCTCATTCACTCTGGAATTTCATGTCGTACTTTGGTCCTCATTTGTCAGCATGTTTCAGGCCTCAAGTTTCAAATCCTGTTTCTGACTGAGCTGAGGTCTACAGAAAGAGTCCAGACTACAGTACAAACTACAGACAGCTACGTCAATTTGTCACAGATGAGCCTTTGGCCATGACTAGTGGTCGACCGATAATGGGTTTTGTGGTATTGGAATATTGAAAACGTTAACATTTAAGTTCTTGTGAATGCGTAACTTTAACTTAACCCTCTGAAATGCAGTACTGACTTTGATGAGTCAGTAAGTATACTGGTTAATGTAAGAATTCAAATTCATATCCTGTCTTGTGTCTGGCTCTGTTTTTTAGTGTAGTCACAGCACAACAAGCCAAGCATTCTCCACGGGAGGCTTTGGTCGATCTCTAGAAAATCTGGAAGCCTATTTCTGCCTCGGAGTTTAAAAAAAGTAATTAAGTAGAACAATTTTAAAATAAGAAAAAAAAATTTGGAAAAATGAATTTGCAATAATGAGGTATTGTACGGTCTCAGTTATGAGAAATAAATCAATTATACGAAACGGTCACAAGTGAGAGACATGAAGTCACAGTTGCGAGAAATAATCGTAATTGTTAGACACAAGGTTGCAGTTACATAAATTTTGCGATTGAGAAGTAATTGCACTTACGAAAATCACAGTTGTGAGATATGAAGTTTAGATTCTAAGAAATAAAGTCGCATTTAAATGATTAAATTACTAGAATGTTTCAACTGTGAGATATAGTCATAATTAACACTGCTCTGAGGTGGAAATAAAATAATTATGAGTAAAAAAACAAATAGTCAAAATAGCGAGATATGAGGTTGCAGTTAAATAGAAATACAGTTAAATGTTATTTTTTTACTCTGGTGGAAATATAGTATTTATTAGTAATAAAAAGTAGCAATTACGAGATTCAAAGTCGTAATTATAAGAAATGGTTTTACAAGAATTAAAGAACTCGCAAAATAGCCGAAATTACAAGTCACATTTGACCCTTTGCAAAGGCCCGCCCACCTTCGTTACTGTTGCTATGTCCGACAAGCCATGGTGCCCTCACACCACACCTCATGTTCTCACGCAGTGAAAAATACATGGCAGGGCAAAGAGGAAACTGACAACAGACAAAACAGAGCAGGTTACTTTTGCTATGAAACAAAGTCAGCTTTCTAAATTTGTCATTTTTTAAAGAAATTCAAACAATAAATACTGTTTTGTGGCTCTTTAATGTGTCGTGACAGATCGCTGTAGAGCCTCAGTTCAAGTGGCACGTGAACCGATCGTCTCATCCTCTTTACTAGTTATAGCGTGAAATTAACATCTGAAGGTATCTTGTTTTAACTGTAGAAAGACATCAATACACCATGGTGGTGTACGACTTTAACTTAAAATTCCGTGTTTGAAACATGATGCCTTCTGATGTTCATTCATGTTTATTTTGCACGATATCTAGTAAAGAGGAAGAGACGATCGTTTCACATGCTGCTTGAACTGAGGAAATACACCAATCTGTCACAACACATTAAAGAGCCACAAAACGGCATTTATTGTTTGAATTTCGTACAAAAAGACAACATTTTAAAGCTGAGACTTTGTTTCATACCAAAATTAACCTGCTCTGTCTTATCTGTCGGCGCATTATCACGGTCTTCTTTGCTCTGTGATGTATTTTTCACTGCGTGAGAACATGAGATTGCCATGGCTTGTCGGACCTAGCAACAGTAAGTAAGGGGGGCGGGTCTTTGCGAAGGGTCAATTGTGAGATATAAAGTTACAATTATGAGAAATAGCCGCAATTCCAAGAAAGCTGCAACCGCGAGATATAAACTCACAATTAAGAGAAATAGTTGCAATAGCAAGATGAGGTTAACGTTGCAATAACAAGTAATAAAATTGACGAATTATAAGTCACAATTGTGAGAAATAGTCACAATATTGAAATATGATGCTGCAATTACAAGAAAGTTATAGTGAGACAAGAAGTGCAACTGAGAGAAACGGTCGCATTTTGTGTCCAAATTGTGAGATATAAAGTTTTACGAGAAATCAATTACTAGAAATCATTGCAATAGCGAGGTATGAGGTTGCAATTATGAGTAATAGCGTGAATTATGTTTTTATAACTCTGAGGCAGAAATGGGCTTCCACAAGTGTTCATTTTTGCCATTATTCAATAGTTCCAAGAGCTGTTACTGGTGTCGATTGATCAGCTAAAATGATACATCGGTCGGCCTCTAGTGATGACTGAGAGATATTAGTAGTTTAGGTAAGTCATCTGATGTTGTAAGCCCAGACCCTTTCACAGTGAGCAGTAGGGTATCGACTAAAATACTAAAATAAGCTGCCGCATAGGGACGTCTACTACATTCCACTCTCAAATGATACTGAACTCAAAGGTTTTTTGCTCGTGAGGTTTCTGGGAGTGTTGGCACATGTGACAGTGGGTGGTCCGTCTCTACGATGTGTCCTCCAGAATATAGAAGATGAGCTCCAGCTGGCAGGCGGCGAGACCCTGGTAATGAGAGTTACTCTGCACCACGGACGTTAATGATTGGTTAAGACATTCCTGGTACGGAGCTGGAAGGCGTTGCCCGTTACTGCCTGCCAAGAACTCCATCTGAAAGATTAAAGAAATGATGATAAGAAAACTTTTGTCCTTCGGTGTCTTAACCTTTGCTCAAAACCCCAGACATTTAATCAAAATACAGCACTAATAGTAAAGCAGAAGATTGGCGTCATTGGGGAGAAAGTCACGCAGATCACACTCACATGCTACACTCCTGACACAATACTGAACTACAGTGATTACAACAACTGAAAGTCTACGTTACATCTGAGATCCAATCTGAAATGAAGAATACAGTTCTGGAATACAAAAATCTAGCAGCCTTGAAAAAGTCAATAGATGAGGTACAGAACATGTGATAAGGAATAAAGAGTTTTTGGGTTTTTTAAAGGACACTGGTAGAAAATGTGTAAATATACTTTTAACTAAATCACATATATATATATATATACACAGAGAGAGATGTGTAATTGAGTAAAATAAATGAATGTATATGAGTATTTTGTACCAATATATCTATCTAGCTTAAAAATATTATACACACACACACAGAGAAAGAAAGACACGTAATTGAGTTAAATAAGTGACTGTATACAACTATTCATAAAATTTATATTCATAAAACCAATATATTAAGTTTAAAAATATGTATAATTATTTGCGATTAATTGGATCAGCACAGCATTTTAATTGCTTGACAGCCCCAATAAAAACCTATGAAAATGTGAAAAATAAAAATATATGTGTAAAATGTTATCTGGAAAATATGAATTAAAATTTAATTTTTTTACATAAACACTTTTTTATATAAAAATGACATTTAAAATGTTATAAATGTTATATAAACATGACATTTTAAATATTGTTATATTATATTGCAATAACCTAATGTAAATTATTTTTTACACAAATTTATCAAATACACATGCATTTATTTCACGCTCAGTTTACCCCTCTTCACTCCTATATTAGGAGAATAATATGAGTAAAATTAATTGTACCTATCTATCCTATCATGCACAATGGTACTTGAGTAAAATGAGACAGTGTGTAAAAAAGTATTTAGTCAGCCTCCAATTGTGCAAGTTCTCCCACTTAAGATGAGAGAGGCCTGTAATTTTCAGCATAGGTATACCTTCAACTATGATAGACAAAATGAGAAAAAAAATCCAGAAAATCACTTTGTAGGATTTTTAAAGAATTTATTTTGCAAATTATGGTGGAAATAAGTATTTGGTCAATAACAAAAATTCATCTCAATACTTTGTTATATACCCCTTGTTGGCAATGACAGAGGTCAAACGTTTCCTGTAAGTCTTCACAAGGTTTTCACACACACTGTTGCTGGTATTTTGGCCCTTTCCTCCATGCAGATCTCCTCTAGAGCATTAATGTTTTGGGGCTGTTGCTGGGCAACATGGATTTTCAACTCCATCCAAAGATTTTCTATGGGGTTGAGATCTGGAGACTTGCTAGGCCACTCCAGGACCTTGAAATGCTTCTAACGAAGCCACTCCTTCGTTGCCCGGGCGGTGTGTTTGGGATCATTGCTGAAAGACCCAGCCACGTTTCATTTTCAATGCCCTTGCTGATGGAAGGAGGTTTTCACTCAAAATCTCACGATAACATGGCCCCATTCATTCTTTCGTTTACATGGATCAGTCGGCCTGGTCCCTTTGCAGAAAAACAGCCCCAAAGTATGATGTTTCCACCCCCATGCTTCACAGTAGGTATTGTGTTCTTTGGATGCAACTCAGCATTTTTTCTCCTCCAAACACGACAAGTTGATTTTTTTTTACCAAAAAGTTATATTTTGGTTTCATGTGACCATATGACATTTTCCCAGTCCTCTTCTGGATCATCCAAAAGCTCTCTAGCAAACTTCAGACGGGCCTGGACATGTACTGGCTTAAGCGGGGGACACGTCTGGCACTGCAGGATTTGAGTCCCTGGCGGCTCAGTGTGTTACTGATGGTAGCCTTTGTTACTTTTGGTCCCAGCTCTCTGCAGGTCATTCACTAGGTCCCCTTGTGTGGTTCTGGGATTTTTGCTCACATTTCTTGTGATCATTTTGATCCCACGGGGTGAGATCTTGCGTGGAGCCCCAAATCGAGGGAGATTATCAGTGGTCTTGTATGTCTTCCATTTTCTATAATTGCTCCCACAGTTGATTTCTTCACACCTAGCTGCTTACCTATTGCAGATTCAGTTTTCCCAGCCTGGTGCAGGCCTACAATTTTTTTTTTCTGGTGTCCTTTGACAGCTCTTTGGTGGAGTTTGGAGTGTGACTGTTTGTGGACAGGTGTCTTTTATACTGATATACTTTTTCAAACAGATGCCATTAATACAGGTTACGAGTGGAGGACAGAGGAGCCTCTTCAAGAAGAAGTTACAGGTCTGTGAGAGCCATAAATCTTGCTTGTTTGTAGGTGACCAAATACTTATTTACCGAGGATTTCCCAATTAATTCTTTAAAAATCCTACAATGTGAGTTTCTGGATTTTTTTTCTCATTTTGTCTCTCATTGTTGAGGTATACCTATGTTGAAAATTTCAGGCCTCTCTCATCTTTTTAAGTGGGAGAACTTGCACAATCTGTGGCTGACTAAATACTTTTTTGCCCCACTGTATATGAGTACTTTTAAAATTGTACCAATATATTTTAGTTTAAAAATGATGATTATTATTATGGTCATCATTGGTTAATTACTTCTGTGTCAAATAACTCATTACAATGGGGGAAAAATAATCTGTGGCACAACAGCTGTGGACAAAATGATCACTGTCTCACCTTCTGGCCGTCCAGGGTGACCCTCAGTGCCAGTTTGGTCATGCCATCCTCCTTCAGCAAACAGAGAGAGTGACACAGTGCCAGGCAGAACGCCCGCGCAAGACGCTCTGTCAGACGGTTATGGCTGGTGTGGTTATTAAGAGCATTTGGATGTTGATCTTTCAGCAAGTAAAACACCTGTGAAGAAATTCAAATGTGAATTAACCGGTTGTTGAAAGTGGTTTTCAAAAGCATTTTCAGTAACTGAAATTCAATCAAATTTAGATAAAACCACTAAGGTGCAACAAGCACTTAATCCATAAGCATAAATCTAAATACATATATTAAAAAGCCCTCTATGTACTCCATTTTCCATATTTTTACCTCTATACCACTCTGATTTGACTCTAAAATAAGCAAAAATATATTAAATATTAACTGAAAAGATATATTTTTTTATCTATTTTTTAATTAATTATGACATGATTTTCAGTTTGGGGCGAACTATCCCTTTAAGATTCAGGGTTTATATCTATCCCTAACTCTAAAAATGAGCAAACGTACTAAAAACACAAACACTCCACAAGTCACAGTAAACCTGCTTGCCTCTGTCCAGCGTATGAGCTTCCCATTGGCTCTGTATTCTAAGCGCTGATGGGTCTTGATGTTTGTGAGAGACTCCATAGACTTGCCATCGATGGGGCTGATGATGCTGTGAGATACAGGGCAGAATAAAAGGAAACCAGCACAGCTTTAAACTAACTGTATATGTATATATATTTGTTTCTAACCCTTTATTGAAGCGCGGCTCTTCGTCCTGCCACTGAATGTGCACATATTCCTGCCTCTCTGCCGGGGGGAGTTTTCCACAGGTGACTGTGAAGTCCTTCATGTCCCGTAGAGATCGACGTAAGTCAGCCATGGTCTCCATGGTTACCTGCACCATCAAACCATCTGTAACATTGAGTAGATGCATGGAATATTAGCACATGCATATATACTGTATACAGTACACCTAAACTCCTGCACATGTTCAAGTTAGATAGGGCTCATGTTATAATTTAGGGTGCATTTCATGTGTTTTGATGATAACTATATATTTTCTAACAGTGTTTTCTTAAGAAATATCATGTTTTATTCGTGAAGAGAATACATACTATAATCACACACATAGGCTCTATTTTGTACAACCCCGTTAATCAATTGCTTGAAAGTGCCTTTAGGTCCCTTAAAGGGTCTATGAAATCATTAAGTTTTTCTTCCTTTGGAGTGTTACAAGCTGTTTCGTGAATAGTAAGCACCTAAAGTGCAAATCCAAAGAGATATTCTTATAAAAGTTAAGACTTGTCCACGCCCTCCTAAAACGCCTCTTTCTAACACGCCCCCACATGTCTACGTCGTTTGTGGGAAGATTTGCATAACGCCGCCCAAATGTTATCACGCAAAGAAGGAAGGTGTAACTTTATTGTTGCTGCCGCCGGCGCCGCCATGTTGTGAAGACGCTGTGTGTTTTTTTTTGTGAAAGCGATACTACTTTGTTTGGTCTCCCAAAAGAGGACACGACTATAAATCAGTGGTTAAGTTTGTATTTACAACACTGTTCCAGAACATTTCAACCCAAATATTCAGATATGTGCAATGCATTTTTATGGAGGACTGTTTCCTGATCCGGGAGAGTAAACTACAATGCCGGCTGTTCCGACTCGCAGACTGTATGTACGTTTTTTATATATAAAGAATTTACCACTGATGATTCAAACGTGAGTTTTAGGCAGTGTAGAGTAGCACTTATTGTTTTTCATTTCTCCGATCACAAACGCAGACATGGTTTTATGTTTACGCGGCGCGATTCAACGCAACGCGTAAAACAGACAGTATAAGTCATTATAATTCCGTAATTATGTCCCCCACTGGATGCAACAAATGCCTCGTTTATAATGGTTTTTATTGGTTTTGTCTCGCTGTGCCAGGACACGGCATCACAGTATGTTAAGAGGCGTAACATTTCCGTCACACACTTGATGTATTCACCAATCACAACGTACTGGATAGCTGGCAAATCACAGCACACCTCGCTTTTTTCAGACTGATGAGTTTTGTAAAAATTTGTGTTTCAGAAAGGCGGGGCATAGAGTAGAAACAATAATGTACAGTATTTGGAAAATAATGTGTTTTTGAACCTTAAACCGCATAAAAAAAAAACATTTCATTACACCAAATAATGTACTTTTTAGCAACATCACATGACCCCTTTAAATATACACTTTTGTTTGCTTTTTGAATTGAAGTCTTGAGTTCAAAATGATTAATTAAAATATTCTAAAAAGTCAAGACTATCTCATAAATTTATTTCTACAATATAAATAAATGCCTTAGGAAAATAAGAGCTGTGCTGCTTTAATGAAACACAGAAATGAACAAATCATAACCTTCCACAATGCTGGACTTGGCCAAGTACCCTGATGAAGGTTTGAGTGCTCCACTGAACACAAAAAAACACGAGCCAGTGACTGAAAGGTGAACAGAAACACAGATTTAGATTTAGTTGTTAGAGAATCCAGTCAACAAACGACCGAACGCTTGTCAAGACTGTCAGACAGCGCCCTCAAGTGAGCCTTTAAGGAAAGACAAAGTAATCAGTCCTTTGTTGATGTAGTTTGGAATTCACTATATTGTTTGTCATATTGAACAATGTAACAATATTAAATAAATGATAAATTAACCCTTGTGCATCAATTTAAAAAAGGTACACAGAGTTCCTTGGAAGACAAACATGTCTGTGTCAAAAAATAGTCATTAAAATATTATGTATTTATATATTTTTTCTACTTTCACTGACTTTTTTTTTAATCCTGAAGCATACTACCCACATTTTCAGGATTTTTAACCCTTTAAATGCCATTTATACTTGCCGCACTGTTTTTGTTGTTGTTGTTGTTTTGTTATATAGGAACAGCACCAAAATGAATTAATTACCTTATACTAAATGCTAAGCAGATTTTTTTGTTAGTTTGTTTTTGGATTATTACAGTTGTGTATATGTCAATGATTAGCAACAACATTCATTTTGAATTTTACTTTTCTCTATAGGGCAAACCTGAGACAATGTCATCATCAGGTGGAAAATTACGGATTGCCGAGAGAGCTCAACATGCTGCAACTTCAGAAAACACATGCAGTTAGAAAAAAGCACCAGCAAATAAAGAAAACATCTTCATCAGTTTGACAGCACATGTGTTGCAAATGCTCACAATACAAACAAATACAGAAACGCGCTGCAAAAACAGAACCCATTATATAGTAAGCATTTTTTGTTTTATTTATTTTTTTATATAATACACTTATCCTTCATCAGTCATTTCATCCATAGTCCATATGGTTAATTTTTTGTAAGGGAAGTTGTAAAAGTAAGTTAGCCAGCTTACATAACCTTTTACAGTTACAGTAATTGTGTATTTCGTCAGATTATTTAGGCTAAAAATACCCCCCCCCCCACACACACCCAAAAAGCTAAGGAATCGTATGATCAGGATGTTAAATTAAACAAAAATCTCACCTTTCAAAGCAAACATTGATAAATCTGTCTCTGCCATGTTCGTCACTTTGCTGTTCCCTTAAACATTTCCGATGTGGTCTGTAACTATTTGCAGCGCGTTTCTTTATTAGTTTGTGTTGTGACTATTTGCAGCACGTTTCTTTAAAAATACAAAATAATTTGAAAAATGAAAAAGACGAAAATGTCCCTTAGGAGGAATGAACTGATTTCTACAGGTGCCACAGGTACTCAGATCAATGATTAATCTTTAATCAGTTCCAAAAGGAAACACAAAACCTGTGCTAACTGGAAGAAAACAATGTGACAGAGAGATCAAATCCAATATTTCATGATAATAATGAGAGAGTTACAAGGCTGGGCATTTTTGACCAAATCAGTTAAAGGATTTTCAACACAGCACAAGGGTTAATAAATACATAGGTTTGATAGTTTATTATACTATGCAATGACATTCATACAGTTCTAAGTGCAAAATGTGTCCAAATACTTTTTTTTCGACCACTGTACTAATACTCAACACAAAAGAATCAAGGAAATAACAGATATTTGTGTCTATAAGCTGACGTGAGTGTTGGGATGTTCACTCTCTCTCACCTCTGCGTGGCTGGCTGTGAATGCTGATGGCCTGCGTCTGGTACTGTCCATCTGCCGTCTGCACGCAAATGAGATGAGAGTCGGCCTGCTCGTTAAAGCAGGCGCCCAGGGCCAGCACTTTCTCATTAGACTTATTCAGCACCTTCAGCAGCTAAAACACCAGCAGAGAGAGACAAAACCCTCATTACCCAAAGAAATGAAGGAATTACACTTTAACTCAGGTCTGCTTATCTATTCAACTCCATTTTGATGATAAACCTTCTGATACGCAAGGCACAAACAACCACAGATATCATGCTCTTACCATCTACTTTGGAAATGATACCATGGTGCTCCTGATGTATTTTCTATTCAGAACAATTCACGGTTATATTTGAGATGATTTTATGTTGGTATACACTAAGGCCGTGTATACACTGTAAAGTTTCAGGAGTGACAACTGCATTTAAATTTGGGGTTGATCGATTATCGGCACCAATATTAAATTTTTTTATGGTTATCGGTATTGGTCATTTTCAAAACCGATTTGCCAATAAAATTATTTATAAGCTTTAAATTGGGGGTTGACCGATTATCGGCCTGGCCGATTATCAGCACAGATATTAAGCATTTTTATGGGTATCGGTCTTTTTCAAAACCAATTTTCCGATAAAATAATTTAAAAGCATTTAAAAAAAGTTTTGTAAGAGGCCTTGTTATCCACTAAATCCACTAAATTATCGATTTGTGTGTGTACGGAACAGAACTCGCTTTAAAAATCGCAACGAAAGCATGGTAACCATTACAATGTTCTGGCATCTCACATGTTTGGTATCCGCTATTTTCAACCGAAGTGATATTACAGCAACCAAAGACTCATTGTGTTCAACGATTTTAACTAAATCACAGTGAAGAGAGCCATTGTGTTTTGTTTATGTTTGGAAGGCTACTTCACAGAGCTTACTCTTTAAGGGTTGCTATATCTACTTGTTTTAAGCAATGCTTATCAAGCATCTTTGGGCTTGTTGGGCTACAATCCAGTTTATAGAGTTAATAAAGTGGGCGGGTGCAGGTCACTATATTGTGGTATGCAGCTTATTCCCAAGATTACAGTTTGGATTTGAGTTTATTATTGACTCGTTCTCATTTGCTGTTTATTTTTTCGAGCAGGATCTGGCAACACTGATTCAAAATGTATCCTGTGATTTCTTCACCACACATACAGAAAAGACTAAACTCTGACTTGCTTTTAAACTCGTCATTAACAACTAGTTGTTCTGTTCAATTCTTTACACACTGTAAATTTCTGTAAATGCGGTTGTCGCTACCTGAAATTTTCGGGAGTCAATACGATTGTAGAATAAGGTCGTGACTCCCGTAAATTACTGCACTGTGTGTGAACACTAAAACTAATATGTTTGATATCCTCCGTCTGGAAAATCAGAATCTGGGAACATCATAAACTACGCAATTTTCTATAAAATCGGTCAACTCAAATCTGCTGAATGGCTCTGACATTTGTCAACTAGCATCAACTTGTCCAGACTGTAAATCGGGGAAACATTTGTATAGTACGGTGGCCGAGAAGTGCAAAGCAAATCACAATTCTGAAAACAAAATAACAAATTACAAACGCAAATGGAAGTCTAAAAAACAAAATAACAATTCAGAAAGCACAACAACAATTCAGAAAACATTATAACAAGTCAAAAAACACAACGACAAATCCGAAAACAAATTAACAAGTCAGAAAACACAACGACAAATCAGACAAACCGGAAGAGGTAGGTATAGTTTGAGACAGCGCCATTGGTTTGGGATTACTCACCGCTGACTGGACGAGACATCTGTCAATCAACGTATACAGGAAGAACCAGCCGAAGAACAGCAGAGTCGTGGTAGAAAGTTCGGAGATGGTATTAAAGTAGCTCAGTTTAAATGTATTGTATAAATTGCCCTTACTATGGAATAAAAAATACGGGGTGTCTATTTACATTTAGTTAAAAGTGGCTGTAAATCATCAGCTCCAGTGGTGCAGATGGATAAGTGCATGCTCTTGGCTTTTTGACGCGATCGACCCGGGTTCGATCCCGCCTTTTGCCGAACTTTTTTTTCCTCCCTTTTCAAATCTCGTATTAGCAATGGATTCTATTTACACTAAGTGAAAATAGCAGTATTTTAACAATATGCTATTTACACTAAATGCAAATACCTATTTACACTATGTTAAAAATAGCAGGATTTCTACTATCAAGTATACTACTTGTTTGCAAATAGTGGCAATTATCTGCATTTCAGTATTGTAGTACATTATAAAACATTATGCAATAATAACGTATTGAGTGCAAATTATCATTTTAATTAAAATTATTAAATGGATGCCACCTTATTGGTACAATAAAGCCCTCCCTACACCTACCCTAACCCTACCCGATACTTTATTTTCAACTTTTTGATTATTTCCTTAATTTTTATTGAAAACAATGCTCCCCCCCCCCCCCCCCCCCCCCGTTTACGATGTACTACGACCTTGAAAAGGAGGAAAAAAAGTTCGGCAAAAGGTGGGATCGAACCCGGGTCGATCGCGTCAAAAAGCCAAGGACACGCACTTATCCATCTGCACCACTGAAGCTAATATTTACAGCCATTTTTAACTAAATTTAAATATACACTCCGTATTTTTTATTCCAGAGTAAGGGCAATTCATACAATACATTTACACTGAGCTACTTCAATACCATCTCCGAACTTCTACCACGACTCTGCTGTTCTTCGACTCTGGTTCTTCTCTGTATACGTTGATTGACAAATGTCTCGTCCAGTCAGCAGTGAGTAACTCCAACCAATGGCGCTGTCTCAAACTATCAGTACCTACCTTTTCCGGTTTGCTGATTGTCGTTGTGTTTTCTGACAGGTAAATTTGTTTCGAATTCTTGTCCTACATATTGCGTCGCTTTTATCTACTGCGTGAAATTGTGTGTGTGTGCTTTACTGAAATTTATAATTCACATTGTAATCGCGTCTTTAATCTTCTATGTGACCGCGTGCCTTTACGGCATATGTTTTTTATTACTCCTGAGGGACGAGCTGAAACTGTGTGGATGACACCACAACAACATCAATTGCACGGATTTGAAGTAATGGGGGGGGGGGGGTGTGGGGTGGGTTCAGAAGTGTGGATTTGCCTTTGCACTTTCTCAGTAGGTCACCCGTAGTATAGGTGGAGTCCAACAGCTACCATGGTGTCTTAGTCACCTTCCAAATCGGGGATTGACGTGGTATTTAGGGATGTGCCTTATAATCAGTGCGTCTATCCTCTAGCTCAACTCACCGAGCCTGCCGGCACTGTTGGCAGTGTGTCACGGTAAAACCGGCAAATCCTGTGAAACCCAAAAACGAATGGAATCAATTAAAAGACATCCAAATCGAACTAACAGGAAGCAGACGACAATAAAGAGTACTTGAACAGGTCACAAGTTCTCACCACTTACGAGTCTCCATTATACGTGTTGACGGTCCGAAGAGAGGCCCCTCTCATGAAGCGCACCTGAACAAGGACAGGGATAAACCTCAGGCCAAGCAGAAACACAAAAACCCTCCATTGGCTTAATGCTTCCGGAGACCATCAACAATAGCCTACAGAAAAATGCCAATGGTTCATTCGAGCTTTTCCCCTCAATTTCTTAGAAATCAAACTCTCGCATCTCATTTGCATATATTCACAGCACTAAATAGTCATGCCAAATAAGTGCTGTCCCAAAATCATAGTAAAATTTCACCATTGTAAATGTCTGGGTCAGTAAGATTTTTAAAATGTTTTTGAAAGAAGTTTATTATGCTCACACATGGCTGCATTTATTTGCTCAAAAATGCATTAAAAACAGTCAAAATTTATTACAATTTAAAATAACAGATTTCTAATTTAATACATTTTAAAACAATTTATCCCTGTGCTGCAAAGCTGAATTTTCAGCATCATTGCTCCGTCTTCAGTGTGCCCTATCCCTTCAGAAATCTTCCTAAGATGCTGATTTGCTGCCAATAACATTTGATATTATATCAAATTTTGTTTTTACATATTTTCATCAGGATCTCTGATGAATAGAAAGTTCAAAAGAACACATTATTTGAAAAAGAAATCTTCCGTACATTATAACATTTCTTACCTGTCACTTTTGATACATTTATGTGTCCTTGTCTTTAAAAAAAAAAAGACCGTAAACTTTGACATCTTGAGTAAGGCGGCTTGAAAATGTTGCTTTACAATCACAGGAATAAATTACATTTTAAACTATATTCAAACAGAAAACAGGTTTAAATGGTAAAAACATTTCACAGCATTACCGTTTTTACAGCATTTTTCATCAAATAAATGCAGCCTTGGTGACACTTCTTTCAAACACATAAAATCATAAAGACCCCAAATTTTGAATGGCAGTGTATATTAATCTTAGGTTTATTCAGGTTTCTTACATCTGTACTCCGCTCCTAAACGGAGCATGAGTCTCAGGGGAAAGGTTTTGGCCCATGGAGCCTCTGCACGGAGCATGAGGAGCCCGAACAGGAAGGGCGGTGCAGGTAAAGGCAGGCCCTCCAGAGACTGAAACGTCGAATGCACGTAAAGAAAGCCAGCGTGCTCGTTATTACCCAGAAACCCTCGGGATACCAAAGAGTGACTTAGGTGATTCAGAAGCTTTCCTGCTGCTTGAAGAAAAAGCAAGATCAAGAACTATCAAGACATTGCAGATGTTTGGTTTTAGTTTTATGGTTGAGTAACATCCTGTGCAAGGGTCACCTGTCTGGGCATCCCAGTAGATCTGAATGAAATGATTGAAAATATCCGTCGGGAATCTCTTCTCTTCAGGCAAGCACTGCAGTAAAATGACCACCTCTGGCTGTCCCACAGCATGCATGCCCTTCGACATAACACACCAACACCGCCGGTTCACATCTATAGGAGCACAAAACACCTTAGTGATCACATGAACACACTAGCATATTGTTATCAGAAGTTAGGGCTGGGCAATATGATTTTTTTTTTATCATTATAGCTTTTCCATATCATAAATATAGGATGTTTTCCACATGTTTTTAGACCTTGAGAATGAATGTAAACATTACTTGTTTGTTCACAAATAAACTCCACAGAGCTTTAATTTAGGGCCCCATGAAATCAGTTTTATTTTTCCCTAAATTCTGTTTTCCATTTTATTTTTCTGCAATCTGTGCTTCATAATTTAATACAAATTTATCATCAGAAAATGGTGTTAATCAAAAAGAACTTTCAATCACAATTTTAAAGGGGTCATATGATGTTGCTAAAAAGAACATTATTTTGTGTATTTGTGTAATGAAATGTGTTTATGCGGTTTAAGGTTAAAAAAACACATTTCTACATACTGTATATTATTGTTTCTCCTCTATGCCCCGCCTTTCTGAAACGCGTCGATTTTTACAAAGCTCATCGGTCTGAAAAGCAAGGTGTGACAAAAGACAAAAACATTCAAACCCATTATAAACGAGGCATTTGTTGCATCCAGTGGGGACATAATTACGGATTACTGTATAATGACTTATACTGTCTTTTTACGCGTTGCATCGCGCCGCGTAAACATAAACCCATGTCTGCATTTGTGATCGGAGAAATGACAAACAACAAGCGCTACTCGACACTGCTCAAAACTCGCGTTTGAATCGTCAGTGGCAAATTCTTTAATATAAAATACGTACTTACAGTCTGTGAGTCAGAACAGCCGGCATTCAGTAGCTACTCTCCTCCCAGGATCATGAAACAGTCCTCCATAACATTGCTGCACACATCTGATATTTGGGTTGAATTGTTCTGGAACGGTGTTGTAAATACAACCTAACCACTGATTAGTCGTGTCCTCTTTTGGAAGGCCAAAAAAAAAGTAGTTTCACTTTCACAACGAAAAACACAGCGTCACACACCCGATTCGACGAAGGATCGTCCGGTGGGCTTGCGGCAACCACATGTGATGATTCCGGGCTGGACTCCGCTTCGTCCACGGTGAAAGCTGATCTGGCGATCCACAGCGCGAAGTTGATGTATTTCCTCAGCGACAAGCACGGATCAGCTCTAGACATGACGAAGCAGATATCGTCCTCTTTTGGAAGAACAAAAAAGGTAGTTTTGCTTTCACAACGAAGCACAGCGTCTTAACGACATGGCGGCAGCAACAATACGAACAGCGAGAATCAAAGTACGCCTCCCCCCCCTCTTTTCTTTGCGTGAACATTTGGGCGCGTTATGCAAATCTTCCCACATAGTGAGGTAGATTTGTGGGGGGGTGTTAGAACGAGCCGTTTTAGGAAGGCGTGGCTGACTCTTAACTTTTATAAAGAATATCTCTTTGGATTTGAGACTTTAGTCTTTACAACTTTACAGATCTTCTTTATGCACCAAGAGCTTGTAACACTCCAAAGAGAAAGGAAAAATTGAAATCGCATTATATGACCCTTTAAGCCAGGACAAGATCTTAGTCAAATTAAAGTGTTTAAGCAGCTTTTCTAAAAAATATACATTTTTATAAAATTTTAATCAATCTATTTATAGATTGAAAATAAAATATAACAATTAATTTTTATTTTTGTCAAATAAAATGCACTCTATAAATTAAATCATGGATGTAAAATATCTTTGTTGCATGAAATTCCTTAAAAATAACATCATTATCATTATTATTTTGAGAAGTAAATCTTTAGTTTAAATTCTGCTGTCATCAGCTGTTAGATTAATACATACCAGGTAAAAAATATCCAGAGCTTATCATTAACACGCATGCGCACACACACTCAGTGACAGACTACAGAACAGCTTCAATCACAATATAATATACCATACTGATTCACACAAGCTCCACATGTCAAATCACCAAAACCAAAAATGCATTAACAGTGTAATGAGAAATTAGCGACATACAGCTGACAATCTTCACAACGGCCAGCAGGTTTGCATTCAGCACAAACACCAGAGGCGCTGCAAGACCTCTCTCCAGCTCCTCTAAGAGCGACGACTCCGTTCTCTTCTCCTCCAGAGTGTAATCTGCAGAAATAAACACAAGAACCAGCTTCTGAAATCTCAAAATCACTCATGAAATGCTTTAGAAGTACTGATAACATCTCATAATGACTCTCTCTAGCAATGGTTTACCCAAATATAACACTTTTGTCATTGTTTACTCACCCTTGTGTTGTTCCCACCATAAAAGGACTACTTTTATGGCATTTTTTGGTGCGTAGCTGCTTGTGTTCATTGTATGCATTCATTATATGGAAAATCTTTTTGTTCCACAGAAAAGCTTAAGGATGTTTTGGAGTGAAATGGCGGGAATTGGGATAGATAGAGGAAAAGATGGAAGAAAGAGGGGGCCAGGGAGGTGGGGGAGGTAAGGAACAGAGGAGGAACAAAATTAATTTTGGGTGAAGCCTAATTAGTCAGAACTAGTGTGCTTATTAGGACACATACACCCTAAACAAAAGTACAATGAATTGATACCTCCTTGACCCCTGTTTTGATTAGCAAGAATAGGGGGAGGTCCCTTTGGCAGGAGGAGTGGGGTTTTGCTAGAGTTGCCACTTAACTTCATCTCCGCCTCTCGGGTCATATCCTTCCTAGCAGGTTGGCAAAACTCATTGACAATCATTGAGCTAATATAACGTCAAAAGTATACATATTTTTTTTGCTAAAGTTACTTCAACGTCACAAAGACTAAAGGGACATTCAATAACAATACAATAAGAATATTGATAAAAAAAATAGCATTACAAAAATTCCCACAATGGGGCCATTGTACGATTTAAGAACAAATTAAATTAACTAATTACTAATAAATACTAAATAAATACTAAAAAAAATCAATATGAGATTGTAAGTTTTTATTTTTAATTACTGTAGAAAGATATCATGGGAATAAAAAAAACTAAATAAATCATACAATGAATAAATAAATATTCTCTTCTATAGTGTCCTTAGACGAGTGTTTACTTTTCTAATAAGGAATTACTTTTTCAAACGATTAAAGTGATTTAAATAAAAATAATAAACAAATAAATAATTATTCAAACAATGCAAATAAAATATAATTAGATAAATTAACCATTTAATCAAATAAAATATGCTCCTATTGGTGTCATTACAAGAGTGTATCACCTAGTTTATAAAAAATACTAATTTCACAAAGACTTAAGAGATAAAATAAAGTAAAATAAAATAAAATATACTCCTCATAAGGAGTGTAAAAATGTATTTAAAGTTTCTTCACAAAGACTGGAGGGAAATTTAAAATAAAAATAATAACAAAATAAAATTATTATTTAAATAATGAATGAAATTAAATAAAATATCCTCTCTATAGGTTCATGACAAGAGTGTAAATATGTTTTTGTAAAATTTCTTCACAAAGATTAAATGGAAATTAAAATAAAACAAATAATAAGAAAAATCAAGTAAATAAAACATCCTCTCTATAGGGTCATTATAGAAGTGTTTTTTAAAGTTACTTTACAAAAATTAAAGGGAAAATCAAATTCAACAAAGAAGCAGAAACATGTCCGGTCGTACCGCCTGAGCGAGCTCAGCCCTCTCTGTGTGGGACACACTCCTGTAAATAGGAGAGCTGCTGGCACTTCTACTCTCAGACTGAGGAAGTAGATTATCTGCAAACCAGACCTTCTTCTGGTCCTTGCGAAGCGTCCCTGATGAAATAACATCATTGTAACTGTATAACTAATGTGTGAAAACTCATAAGCAGGGGAATCCACCGCGACACTCACGGTTCATCAAAGTTGAATGACAGGTGACACAGACACGTCCCTCTTTCCCACCGAGATGAGTCAGTTTGAATCTGATGTCACAGCACACCACACAAAACACCTGCAAAACAAGTAGATGTTCATGTTTTAAGGAGAATGACATCTTAAAGGGATAGTTCACACAAAAAATAACATTTTGTTATCTTTTACTCACTGGCTTCAAACATTGTAAACCTAAATAAGTTGGCAAAACTCACAAATTTGAGGCAATCAGTTACATCAAAATTTTGTGAGTTAATACATTTGAAATTTCAGTAAGCAGAAATTTGTATTTTGTACACACCGGTTTTAATTGATTGATTAGTGTTATCAAAAATATAGATTTTTCGATGCTTATAGATACTGAAATATCTAAAACGTTTCAATATGTTTTTTTCGCAGTACAGATACAGCTGCACTTTCTCGCACTCTCTTCTTTCTGACAGTCAGTTCATATAAACCTGTTGTATGTAAGCAATAAGGTACTCGAGGCCATGCTGTATCGTGAATAAATCATGGCTGAAGGGCGTTGTTAGGTCGCGTCGTGCCTGCAACCCCTTCAGCTGTGATTTATTCACGATACAACATGGCCTTGAGTACCTTATTGCTTTTATAAAACTAATATAATAAAATATTAAAACCAAAAATGTATGTATTGAAATTTTACTTTTTTTGAAGCAAGTTCGTTAAATGCTGTCCTTCCACTAAAAAAAATAGTTCCTGACAGCAACAGTAAACGGCAAGAGAATGTTCCGAACATGCCTCATCTAATGGAGATTAAAGTCGGCATGAAACGGAAGTTGCGATTGTCTTTTCTTCTCTGCTGTGACGTATATCCGAGTGAAACGGCATCTGAAATGAGAGGGCAGGACTTGATTTCGTCCTTCGGGAATTGATTGGATCGTTGGAAGTTTGGGCATTGCCAACAAAATGGAGGCAGATCTGAATGCCAGTTTGCAGTTAGTTGTGGGGGTTTTCTCTCCACTGGATTCACCGCCGACACCCTAGCATGAATAAATGCTTTATTTATTAAGGATGACAATGATCGATGGCACAAAACATGCCTAAACAGTGCGTGCGGAGAGAGACTGCCTGAATGACTGAGCGCATCCTCCATCAGGTTAAGTTATATTCATGAAAAAAATTATTCGTTTGCAATGTTCTAAGAGTAATGTTGTCGTAATATCCTAATATCTTTTCAATGTTTAAGGGTAACGTACTCCCTTATGACTGGTGTCAAGTGAAGCATCAGCTTCAGCTTTTCCCCCTGTTGTTTATTCCAAACGTCACTGATGTCACTGCAGCTGCTGGCAGTTCCGGATAGCTCCGCCCTTGCGCCATAGCTCGTGACCGGAAGAGAAGATGAGTCGTTTTGAGGGGGAGGGGAGGTTACCGTTTTTGATTAAAGATTACGAGGGCACATGAATTTTTAAAAAATAATGAAGTGCACGGATAAGTTATTTATAATAAACACTACAGTATTCCATCAAATAATAAGAATCGTCAATTTTGATTTCATGCCGACTTTAAATAAAAACAGAGAATTGGAACTCTTATCATCCGCTGTGTCATTTATTTTTTTAACACCATATATGATATTTTCTCACACACATACATCTGCTTATCTCTCAGCATGAGAAAACGTCTGTTTTCCGTCTATTAGTTTTAAAACAGACCGATTCGCGGCACAGCGTGAGTTTGCAAGCATCATTACAGTGTAAACTGATGGACATACAGAATCAACAGAAAACGAATAAATACAGTAATATTCCCTCCTCACTTCGTAAACTGTAGGGCTTCCACACAGACGCGCACACACATCATCGTTTATTAGATGGTAGGAAGGGCGGGGTCTCAAAATTAAAGATGAAAAATGCAACATAACACCAGCAGGGGTCACTCATACTTCATTTAATAAATAACAAACAGTTAATTCTGCTGAAATACATAATAAATTAAAGAGTTTTGATGCTATGCTTATGTTGCTAAGGGTGTTGCTCAGTGATACACAGAATGTTGGGTGAAGCGGACATAGCCATGCTGTATCATGAATAAAACACAGCTGCTGACCAATCACAATCGAGGAATGGAACTAACCATTTTATAAAACAAAATAAACATCATAGAATGAGGCCGAAAATGTATTTAATAGTATTCTACTGTAATACAGGTGCATCTCAATAAATTAGAATGTCGTGGAAAAGTTCATTTATTTCAGTAATTCAACTCCAATTGCGAAACTCGTGTATTAAATAAATTCAATGCACACAGACTGAAGTAGTTTAAGTCTTTGGTTCTTTTAAGTGTGATGATTTTGGCTCACATTTAACAAAAACCCACCAACAGCTCAACAAATTAGAATACTTCATAATACCAATAAAAAAAACATACTCTGGAAAGTATGTTCATTTAGTGTACATGTACTCAATAATTGGTAGGGGCTCCTTTTACTTTAATTATTTAATTACTTGCCTCAATTCGGCGTGGCATGGAGGTGATCATTTTGTGGCACTGCTGAGGTGGTATGGAAGCCCAGGTTTCTTTGACAGTGGCCTTCAGCTCATCTGCATTTTTTGGTCTCTTGTTTCTCTTTTTCCTCTTGACAATACCCCATAGATTCTCTTTTGGGTTCAGGTCTGGTGAGTTTGCTGGACAGCACACCAACACCATGGTCATTTAACCAACTTTTGGTGTTTTGGCAGTGTGGGCAGGTGCCAAATACTGCTGGAAAATAAATCAGCATCTTCAAAAAGCTGGTCTGCAGAAGGAAGCATGAAGTGCTCCAAAGTTTATTGGTAAACGGGTGCAGTGACGTTTTGTTTTCAAAAAACACAATGGACCAAGACCAGCAGATGACATTGCTCCCCAAATCATCACAGACTGTGGAAACTAACACTGGACTTCAAGCAACTTGGGCTATGAGCTTTCTCCACCCTTCCTCCAGACTCTAGGACCTTGGTTTCCAATGAAATACAAAACTTGCTCTCATCTGAAAGAGGACTTTGGACCACTGAGCAACAGTCCAGTTCCAGTTCTTCTTCTCCTTAGCCCAGTTAAAACGCCTCTGATGTTGTCTGTGTTTCAGGAGTGGCTTAACAAGAGGAATAACTGTACAACTGTAGCCAAATTCCTTGACACAACTGTGTGTAGTGGCTCTTGATGCCTTGACACCAGCCTCAATCCATTCCTTGTGAAGTTCAATCAAATTCTTGAATCGATTTTGCTTGACACTCCTCATAGGGCCGCGGTTCTCTCGGGTTTTGTGCATCTTTTTCTTCCACACCTTTTTCCTTCTACTCAACTTTCTGTTAACATGTTTGGTTACAGCACTCTGTGAACAGCCAGTTTTTTGGCAATGAATGTTTGTGGCTTACGCTCCTTGTGAAGGGTGTCAATGACTGTCAGATCAGCAGTCTTCCTCATTATTGTGTAGCCTAGTGAACCAACCTGAGAGACCATTTTGAAGGCTCAGGAAACCTTTGGCGGTGTTTTGAGTTGATTAGCTGATTGGCATGTCACCATATTCTAATTTGTTGAGATAGTGAATTGGTGGGTTTTTGTTAAATGTGAGCCAAAATCATCACAAATTAAAAGAACCAAAGACTTAAAACTACTTAAGTCTGTGCGCATTGAATTTACATGAGTTTCACAATTTGAGTTGAATTACTGAAATAAATGAACTTTTCCACGACATTCTAATTTATTGAACTGCACCTGTACATCATACTGTATGTCATTTAGCATTGCATTATAAATAGACTTTATACTAATGAAAATACTCAAGCTGGCTTGAAGAACACAGATAAACCATATATTTTCGCTGTCGAGTGATTATTGTATTCATGTTTGATCAGTTAAAGCGTTTCTATCTTTTTATTCAGCGATAGCTGGATGCCTTTGTCCATATTAGAGATTTCCTGGAATGTCATGGGTTCTATTACTTCTGTGATGCACATGAGTTTCAGCGAAAAGTCGCCTTCTGGCTTACAATATGAATGAAACCGATATTACATACACTCCATAATGCTCACACAACCCTATTTTGAGTAAAAATGGGAAAAATAATACTTCTCTCTAAAGACATTTGAAGTTAACATATGCAAATCCACATAAATAAGTTTTTTCTCCAATGTACAGTGCAAGTTCTCCAGTGTTTTACCACCTGAAGAAGTTTTCATTAAAGATATACCTCATTGTCATGTTCTAGCCCAAGTTTTCAATAAAAATAAAACATTTTATGCCCTTAATGTTGAGGCAGTTTTTCTCTGTGGTATCGAAAAATGGAATCTAATATCAAAATTTTTCAAGATATCATCAAATTTAGAAATTCCAGTGTTCAGGACCACCACAACCAGCTATAGCTAATTCAGTAATTGTGAACTTGCTAATTGGTAACACATTGTTTTGATTAGCATAGCAATTGCTGAATGCGTAAAGCAATATAGAACATCTAACATATATCTGTTCTCTCCATGATGGTAACCCCACAAACTCTTAGCAAAACATTAAACAGTACAAAATCTCCCATTTAACATTAATCAAGTGCAGAAAAAGATTATATAACACTTTAATTGAGCATTTATACTCCCTTTCAGTTTCATAAACAAGTTCATTAAACTCAAAATAATGAAACAATTCAGATGACTTAAAATGCGTCAATGATGTAAACTCAAAAGAACAAGAAATACTCATAAAAGAAAACTCATAAAAGTTCATGTGATTGAAGCAATTTAGTTTAAGTTTGCCCTAGTCAAACCAATTAATTATTTCGAGTGTTAGGGTTTACGGTGAACCTGTAGAATTTTTTTTGAAGAATGTTGGTAACCAAAAAATAGCTGGTAGCCATTAATTTCCACCATATTTTCCCATACTATGGAAGTCAATGTGGAATCCAACCTTTTTGCTTGGTTAAATATATATATATAAAGAAAGAAAGAAAGAAAGAAAGGGGTGAGTAAATGATGACAGAATTTTAATTTTTGAGAGAACTATACCTTTAAACTTTGTTAAATTTCCACAAGCATCTCTCACCTTCCCACACGCTCTGCAGTGATGACGTCTTTTGGTGAAGGAGAATTTGGATCCACATTTCATGCATGCTGGTGCCTGAGAATCGGGGACCCACTGTGGGGCCGTGGTGCCCAGAGAACTGCAGCGCTGCATGGGCAAAGCACCAAGTGAACCCTTCCTCCCACCACACACTAGTGACGCTTCCATTCCACCACCCTTCTTGCAGTCTTGCGTGGGGTCTGAGGGCTCCGTGCTGCCTGTTTGGTGGGTGTCCTCCATAGGAGAGGATGGAAGTCCCAGCACAGCCTCCAGCTGCTCCTGCTCATTCTCGGCCCGCTCTTTCTCTTCAATGACAGAGTCCTCTTTCAGTCCAGGCCTCAGCTTGCGCTCGTCCAGCAGTGACTCGCTGGAGTCCTTGAGGGTGGAGTATCCGAAACGCCTCTCACCCCACACAGACAGAGTGGCGGTTACTGCTTGCCTCATAGTCTCAGTGGAGGGAGCTTAAAGCGAGAGGGTTACTGATCATACTTTAGCCCACCCTGAGCTTTGTTTTACCCTCAAACCATCACGACGTGGCCCGCACAATGTCCTGCCAAAAGATGAGTCAGATATATTAATTTCCAGCAGCCCAGTGTATTTGTCAAGGATGCTTGGCTTTGCTTTTTTATTTTAAAAATGTAAACATTAGAATCCATTTCAATATTTTTATGATGAAGATGCTGGACTGAATCAACTTCAGTTTACTTGTTATAGAAAAATCATGTTAAAATGTGAGTCCAAATATGAGCCATCAGGCTTTTGAGAAACGGTTATTTGTTCATCGCTCAATTATCATTGTACTGCATTGCATTATATGTTTTGAAACTACAGCAGTGATCATAAAACCAAGCATTTCAAGATGATCTTACTAAGACATATTATTGGGACACAAAGAGTGACAAATAGTCTGCTATACTGTTATTAAAAAAATCTTATTGATTTACATCACAAGCGACCAGAATTTCATCTTCCTTTTCGGCCATATAAATATCAGCAAATATTTTGGCTCATTTTTAGCCGCTGAAAAAAACTAAGGTGCTTTTCCCTACTTGAGTATGAGCCTTACAAGCCTGAAATATCAAATATGATGCAAACTGCAAAACTTGCTTTAGATTTTGTCCAAAAATTAGATTTTTGTCAGGCTTTACAGGGTTCAAATGTAAGAAACTTCTTGTGATGAATATCCAAGTGTATATTTTAAGTTAAATTTTGCATTGCTGCATCCCAAATAAAATTAGTAAATAAATGTACTACATATTATAATAAATGGTAAACATGAAATGATCATTCTTAAATATTAAACTATTATATTAACATTGAACTCATATATTAATTCAATATTAAACTGAATTAAATAATAAATACTAAGCAATGTTAAAAGGATAAATACATGACTTTGTACCTAAATAATGACTATTTATCCAGTATAAACAACATAACATACTACGATAAGTAGTATACTAGGCCTATACAAGTTATTATAGACCAGGCTTTGAACACATTTATGCAATATGTATGATGCTCCATCTATTTATCTACTAGGTTACTTGGCCTCAAAGGGGTTGGTATTTATCAACATGGTACTAACATGGTATATTATGTACAAAAACGTAAGGCATTTCAGCATTTTATATGCCACACTCTCAGACACACAGACACAGATCCTGCATGACTATTTCACAGTGAGGATTTGCTGAGTGGGCAGAAAGACTCGCCTGCATAGGTGCATATGCAGATACACATATCCAGAATCATGCATGATGAACACAACTAAACACTAACGCATTTCAGTGTATATTATTTACACAAATTCAGATACATAACTACAATAACAGCTGTCAAAAAAAGAAAGAAAAAAGTGCTGCTTAACTGATTTGGAGTCCGAGTTTGTCGCCTCACCCCATCTACGCTGCCAGCAACGCGACGCGACAAACTAGAACGCGTCGCGCACTTGCAATTATGTGAGCGTTCTATAGCCTGCGAAGTGTCACAACATCACAGCATTATAGTTTATAGTCTATTCTCCGGAATTGTGGCTCAAATCGTTAGTGTAGCATCTGTTACAGCAAAGAGGACTGAATACGCGTTTGGTTATTATTCTCTCAGCACTGCATTGCAGAAGAGCCGCCGCAACCTTCACACAAGACAACATCTTCAATGCGTTTGACATGAACACACGTGCCAGTGGTGATTCAGCATCTGGTTAGCAGCAACGCAAACGCACATGTGTTCATACATGGCTGATGTGCATCATTCTCGCCTGTGGCTGCTGCTGACTACAGCAATGCGACACAGTGCCGTCAACAAGAGCCAATTACCCTCACTTACAATAATTACCTCAGAGTAAAACCCCGAAAACTCCCACAAGAACCAGAGATTATTATAGCGCTAGATAGTGATACAACGAAGGAACAAATATGATAAATGTAAATAATTACCAGGATCTCTGTATCCCATCGCCACCTCTGTGCGCTTGTCATCAGAGGTCTGCGCGAGATCAACGCGCGTTGGGGCGTCGCGATCACTTGAGAAGTCAGAGGACACAATGTTACGACGAGTTTTTATCAGCGCTGTGAGCACGTTTAATATTCTCTAAGGTCTCCTCTTTATTTCACATTATTAATATAACCAATCGTTGTCTTGGTATATCTATTACTTGGGTACACAAGCTCTCATTATTATAGATAAACAAGTCTTTAATCAACCACAGCGTGGTCATATGTGACACTGGACCACAAACCAGTCATAAAAGGTCAAATTTTTAAAATTGAGATTTATACTTAATCTGAAAGCTTTCCATTGGTGTATGGTTTGTGAGGATAGGAGAATATTTGGCCGACAACTATTTGAAAGTCTGGAATCTGAGGGTGCAAAACTATTTTTTTTTGAGAAAATCGCCTTTAAAGTTGTCCAAATGAAGTCCTTAGCAATGCATATTACTAATCAAAAATTAAGTTTTGATATAGCCTATTTACGGTAGGAAATTTATAAAATATCTTCATGGAACATGATCTTTACTTAAAGGGATAGTTCCCTAGAAATTAAAATTCTGTCTTCATTTACTCACCCTCATGTCGTTCCAAACCTTATGGCTGCTTTCTATGGTTTAACACAAAAGAAGATTATTTTGAAGATTGCGTTAATCAAACAGTTGGTGGTTGCCATTGACTTCCATAGTAGGAAAATAAATACTATGGAGGTCAATGGCAACCAGCAACTGTTTGATCACCAGCAATCTTCAAAATATCTTCGTTTGTGTTCCTTAGAAGGGTCCTTTATGCTCTTTTACAAAGTCTTGATTTTGTTTTGGGGGTGTACTAGAACATGCTCTCATGCTTGGTGGTTCGAAAAACGCATTATTTTTCACATAATTGACATTATTAAAACACCTTTCTCCCCATCCTGGCACAAACGGCTTGATTAGTTTCCGGCTTTGATGAAGGTCCGCCTTCCGAAAACCAAAATGTGTTGTGATTGGTTAGCTGTCCCAGTGCAATGTGATTGGCGAACAGCTTAGACGGTATTTCAGTACTGCCACGCCCCCTGCTCCGTCTTTCAACAAAAACTTTTAGGCGAATCCGGCACTGTACTCCCTCGTATTGTGGAAGCTGTCCACAGTAAAATGCGCAGCACACAATAGCAAAATGCTCAGGAACAGAGTTAAAAAATAAACTGCAACAACTGTTTCCTGACATCATCCACTTTCGAAAGTGAAAAAAAACAGCGTTTCAGGCAGTCACACACCGGACGAGAAGCGCAGCGTCGCGCCACGTCTTTAAAATTCAAAAACATTATTTTCTATGAGTGTAGGCACACCAGCGGCACCGTTCGGCGTCTGTCCGCGGCGCCCAGCTACGTTGTGTTATACTTGTAAATTGTTTCTAGACCATCGGTTTACAGTCCTCGCGTACCCCCGCTCGGCCATGGTTTTTGCATGTCTCTCTTTGGTAACACGCCAGAGTCAGATCACCTCGTTAGAATAGCTCCGTCATTGAACTGTGTTCCGGGATTGGTCATGCTCCCTCGCACAGTTCCTTGTTCCCTACTCCCTGAGCAGGGGAAATCTTTTGACGTTTACTTCACTTCGGAATATTCATTTACAGATTTGCGCCGCTGCCTGCAGCGTCTTCACACACAAACGAAACTTATTAGAGAAGCGTGAAGTGGGACATAATATATTTCTGTAAATAAATACAATTTAAATTCAGGTCTCGCACACTTAAATGCCCTTTGTTTGGAACATATGCTCCCTTCAAACTGGAATCATTAAGGAATATCCGGTAATGTCCACTTCGCAAGGCACTTACAGTCAAATATAACAAACAAATATAAGTGCCAATAAGAACAGAAACATACCATATGTGCAGAGGCTGGGGGTACGCAATGACTGGGATTGCAGAACGCAGACGTGTTCTAGACGATGTACAAAAACTTTGAGTGCCTACAGTCATCGAGCAGAGCGCTCTTTTATATCATTCAGGCGAGAACTTATCATTGAAACGTACACTACACCGGTGCTGCAAGCACGCACGTTCTTCTTCGTGGCGTGCACCTAGCGTCTGATGCGCCCACTCAACCCGCGTTCTTAAACACAACCTCTCCCCATCCCCACCCCCAACCATGGTTAGTCCGTCACATATCTGTAGGGCGGCAGTTATTTAATGAAATTCTATGAGCCGCTTTGTGATGTCATAAAGCCCAAACTCGAAACACTGGTACGGTACCGAAACGCGCCTTTCGTGATCATGTCGTTCGTCGAAACTTTGCGATTAGTTGTAAACCACACAAACAAGCTAACGCAATAGACGTCTCGCCGCTTGGGTTTACTTGAGAAGTTAGTGAGGTATCTATTCTTTAGATCTGTGTTGATTTCTTCTCGGCCAAACGGATAAACCACTGACCTCAAAAGGGACAGTAACACAGTGACCAGAAAGAGCAGCACACACAGGACGGGTCTTTCACGATAGCGAAGGTCCACGCGGGGGGGCCTACCATGGGCAAGGGGTATGATTGCTAGAAGCAAAAGGGGGGAAGCACCCGAGGATAGAAACAGGTAGTGTAGTCCCCGGAAGGTCATGGTCAGATGGATCAAGACAAATCAGTGGTGTCGACTGTTGGAGTGAGTGCAGAGAGAGGCGATTCTGGGTGACTACCCTGTAAGGCCGACTCCCAGGAGGCAGGCTCAGTCCATGAAGGGTAGAAGTGGGTGCTTTGTGGCGAGGTACAAAAGCCAAAAGAGGTGGCGGGGCGGAAGCGTAACTAATGCATGCGACAACATGACTAGGCCCGCTACCCCTGCATACATTATCCAGGTGAGGTGCGGGTTTATGTGGTCCAGGGTCAGCATATGGACGAAGGACACGGCAAAAAGAGTCTAAAAAAAAAAACCCATGTGTGTGTCTACGAACGGACACTTCTAGAAAGAGGAGCACACTGCGGCAGAGAAATAAGTCTGTTAATCAAGCACATGTGTGTGGGGGGTTTGGCGAGCGGGTACTGAAACTCTGCAATTTTCTTGCAAAACAATGCTCCTAATGGATTCCTATTGAAATGGCTGGATTTCGCCTGCGAAAATTCGCCAAAAAGCCGTAAATGTGAATTCATATTGACTCACTGTAAATGTTATGATTATTGAAACATCACAAATAAAAATACAGCCAGTTTGCAAACAGTGATCATGGATCAACATAAAAAAATGTATAGAAATATTAGGTATTGTTTTTGATCATATTTAGATCTCAAATGAAGCCTATGGTTAAGGTGCAGTCACGTTTACTGTCAATTGGCACATTTTCATGGGCGAAATCCAGTGACTTCAATAGGAGTCCATGCAAATATCTTGAGGGGAAAGATTTCTACACGCAGATTTTGCATCGGGTTCAAGCTGGTCACACTAATTCGCTCCGCCATGATCTGTGTGAATATCGGCATTTGCAGATTTAATGATCATTGACCATCTTTATTTATGACTTTGCTGACATTTTTAACATAAACAGTTTCTAGGTGGCTGTTATACTGCAAAAGTAAAAACAAAAATGATCAAATTTAAAATACATAGGATATTATTAATCAACTGTACAACAATTTTGGCCAAAAGAACTAGCAATAGTGTTTTGGTGTAACCTAGTTAGCATTTTAAACATTTCAAAGGGACAACACATTTTACTCTTGCAATAATAATAATAATAATAACATGCCTAATGATACTACAGACCCCATGACAAATCTTTTCAAGCATCTTGAGGAAAAGCAAAGCACCATATAGAAACGTTTTATGAGCTTTATTTTTATTTAATTAACAGAAAAAAATCATTAAGACTCATTTTATAGCCATCGCCGTCAAAACTAGCATTTCAACTAGCAACATGATAAGATTTAGAACCATTAAGCATTCAATTAACCGTCCGTCTTTCTGTATAAATGCAGGAGAAAGGTCAGGAATGGATCTGGGACAGCCAATTTATGATATAAAAGTCTCTGGTTTCACTGAATGGTGTTGAAATGATATGTCTGTCACTCTAATTTAAAAATACTGCAGGAGACTTTGTTCTGAACAGCAGTTACTGAAGGTCCAATGCTCAGTTTGCCTCGTTCTTTGATGCCTCGTCGAAGTTCTCTACAAGATCTGTGAAAAAAGAATAAAATGACTTAAATCGGATTTGTACAATTTACAGCTTGTTCAAAAGAAAAACTTCTAACTTCATACCTGGGACATCATCATCTTCTTCATCGATATCTTCTGCTTTCGGAGCTTTGTTGTCCAGAACTTAAAAAGCAATGAAACAGCGATGTCAGCATCTACACTAAACTGTAAATTCACCCCTATTTCAAAGCCACATCTATACCCACCCTGTCTGGGAAACTGCTCGGCGAGTTTGCGCAGACTTGTGAGACTGTCAGCGCCGAGCTGACTGAGGATTCCCGGGAGCATTTCCGTAAGCTGTTTGGTCTCTGCGTGGCCGGTGATGGCGAACGTATTGGCAGACAGAGACGCCTGCACTTTGGGGTTATTGAAGTGAATGACTGTGCCATCATCTTTAATCATATTCACCTGCAAAACAAGATCAAATTCTCAATTCTCTCTGAACAGGACAGAATGAGATGAGCGGAGAAAGACGAGAGAGCTACTGATCTACCTCTTCAATGCCAGCTATGTTATTGACTGCAAGCTTCTTTAACGAACTTTGAAGTTTCTTGTCATCAGCTGTTGCCGTTCTGTGCACCACCTTCTTCTTCCTGCGTGCTGTTCCCTATAGAAAACGAATCGAAACGGAGTAAAGACAGAAAAACAACAACAGCAAAATCATAATATATGTTCAAAATCATTATTGTTCAGGGTCCATTATTGTTCACAATACTTCTTACCTTGCCCCCTATCCGGACCTGGGCTTGAAGTTTAGCCAATTTCTCCTGGTTCATACTGACTTCTAAAAACAAACAAATCCTTCATTATTCAAATGCTTTAAAAATCCACCTAAAAAAAACCCCACTATACACTATCCTCTGGTTTCACAGACAAGGCTTAAAACTAGTCCCAAATTAAAATGCATGTTTGAGCTATCTCTATTGAAAATATGTTGTTCTGACATATCTTAAAATATGTCAGTGGCTTTGTTCTGTCTCAAGATGCACACATATAACGGTTTCTTTTAAGGCATTGTTATAAAAGCTGCTTAAACACTTTAATTTGAATAAGGCCTTGTCCTGGCTTAAAGGGGTCATATGATGCGATTTCAATTTTTCTTTGGAGTGTTACAAGCTCTTGGTGCATAAAGAAGATCTGTAAAGTTGCAAAGACTAAAGTCTCAAATCCAAAGAGATATTCTTTATAAAAGTTAAGAGTCAACCAGGCCTACCTAAAACGCCTCGTTCTAACACGCCCCCACATATCTACGTCACTATGTGGGAAGATTTGCATAACACCGCCCAAATGTTCACGCAAAGAAAGAAGGCGTAACTTTTATTCTCGCTGTAGTATTGTTGTTACTGCCACTGCCATGTCGTGAAGACGCTGTGTTTCTCGTTATGAAATGCGAAACTACTTTGTTTGGTCTTCCAAAAGAGGACGATATCCGCTTCGTCATGCCTGGAGCTGATCTGTGCTGGTCGCTGAGGAAATACATCAACTTCGTGCTGTGGATCGCCGGATCGGCTTTCACCGTGGACGAAGCGGAGTCTAGCCCGGGGTCGTTACATGTGGTTGCTGCAAGCCCGCTGGATGCTCCTTTGTCGAATCCGCCGGCCGCCGGTCACTCAAGTCCGCCGTGTGTGACGCTGTGTTGCGTTGTGAAAGCAAAACTACTTTGTTAGACCTTCCAAAAGTGGACACAACTAGAAATCAGTTGTATAGTATTTATTTACAACACTGTTCCGGAACAGTTCAACCCAAATTATTCAGATGTGTGCAGCGCATTTTTGGAGGACTGTTTCCTGATCCTAGTAGAATAGACTACAATGCTGGCTGTTCTCACAGACTGTAAGTACGTTTTTTATATATAAGAATTTGCCACTGACGATTCAAATGTGAGTTTTTTGGGCAGTGTAGAGTAGGTTTTGTTGTTTGTCATTTCTCTGATCACAATGCAGACATGGTTTTATGTTACGCAGCGAGATGCAATGCGTAGAAACACAGTATAAGTCATTAAATCAGTAATTATGTCCCCACTTGTGATGCAACAAATGCCTCCGTTTATAATGCGTGTTTAATGTTTTTGTCTCGTCGCTCCGGCCGGGACACGGCTTCAACAGTATGTGAGGGGCGTAACATCTCCGTCACACGCTTGATATTCGGCCAATCAGAGCACACCTTCTCTTTTCAGACTGATGAGCTTTGTAAATATCGACGCGTTTCAGAAAAGTGGGGCATTGAGGAGAAGCAATAATGTACAGTATGTGGAAAATAATGTGTTTTTTTAACCTTAAACCGCATAAACACATTTCAATACACCAAATACACAAAATAATGTTCTTTTTAGCAGCACCATATGACCCCTTTAAGCTAAGCCCCGTCTGTGAAACCGGCCTAATCTTGGTCCCACCAGAATGTTAAAGATAATTAGAACGGATAAGATAATAGCGTCCACACCAAAGCATGATAACATTCTGTTTATTGTAGCATTTGCTGCAGTTTTGTGGTCTGCCACTTTAAATGCCTGAGCTCTTTAAAACCAGGAGGAATCTGATTGGCTGTCAATGTTTTGATCTTTTGGAACTTTTCCAGATCCCCAAGGAATACTCTACCAGATGACAAAATAACTGAAAAACATGATGTGTTGCTGGTTTACTAAAAAGACTGCATGTACAGTTTGTTCAAAAAGAAACTCGTATGGATATATATATATATATACATACATATATATAATATACACACACACATTACTAAGCCTGCAATTATATTTTGGTATAAATGACCTGGAAGGTTTTTCCATGATATGTCTAAAAGATATTTTCAAAAACAATATGGTTATTACTTGAATACAGAATGGCACACAACCATCTAAACCAGCACACACTGTGCAGTGAAACTGTGCTCTTCTGTGGAGTGACAGTCAGTCTGTACAGAGAGAAAGACCGTCTGTCAGCAGGCGACAAACCCTCAGACGACACGGAAAACACGGTATATGGTGAAAGTATCACGTAAAAACTGCTTAGTCGTCGGTTTGAGGACATTTCCAGGCTATACTGTCTTTATTGCCGTCTCTGTCCCTCGCACATATCGCAGTGATAGAGAATAAAGACAAATCCTGACGGTGCAGAATCTGAGAGAGTGCATCGCTCCAGCATAACACACACATCACAACAAACACACCGCGCTCAGCCGCGTAATCATCGTGGATGTAGTGTATTTAAAATAAACACATAACGGTGTTCATTACTGACCTGATAAACACAGCTGCTCAGAGAATCATGCGCACTTGAATGAACAGGGCGGAAGTGGTCAGACGTTGTTTTTGTTGTTTTAAGGGCGAACAACAGTAATGCTGCCCTCTAGCGGCTCGGCTTTAATAATAAAAGCTAAAGCTAAAGACCCTGAACCTGTTGATTGCATGGTTATGACCGTATGAATGCATATTTTATATAGGCTAGGGGTGAGTTGAGCCTGCGGGGAAGTCGAGCCTCCCCTTGCTTCTAGGCAACCTTAAACAAAATTGGTGATATGACCACAAATATATTAAGAATGACTCACCCTATGATGAAGAGAGGCCCATATATTTAGGTTCAAAAAAATTGTTTTTGCTGTTTAAAGTGATTTTTTAAATGTTCTTGTGTCTGAACAATTACAGACAAATATGAAAAAAACGTTACATATGTGTTTTATAAAGTTATAATATGAGGCTATACTGTTAGCACGATGTTAGCTCTAAACTGTGCTGGATAATACAAGTTTGTGAAAATGGTAGGTGTGGGGTCATTTGATCCAGTGGATCACCCATTCTTATGGTTATAAAGTATTATTGTATTTCTATGTTACATTTCATTAATTTTAGACCAAACATTTTTTATTTTGTTTTTGAATGACCACACCCCCCCCCCCCTCCTCTCCTCAAAATTTGAATAGATCCTTGTTTATAAATTGGCCTGAGTTTTTATGAAATTGTATTTCCCTGCACAAATAAGGCTCCAATCCATCACAAGGCACACAGATTTTAATCATTTTATTGAATTTCTATTCCTGTTTTACTTCAGAATAATCAGTGGCATCATGTGGCAAGTTGAGCCAAGAGACTGTTTTATTATTATTTTTAGCCATATTTTGCAAGCAGTTTATTTTAGACTCAAAGTGATTAATCCCAAAGATGCACCACATCCTGAAATGTATATACATATCATTTGGACCCATTACTGTCATGTGCTTGCTTTAAACACGCCATAAATAAAACTGGCTCAACTCACGCCGCTCTCCCCACTATATATATATATATATATATATACATAGATAGATAGCTCGATAGAGTAGATAGGGCACAACGACAAGCAAACATATACATTATATGTAACAAAAGTGGTATTTGTATATTTATTCTGACATGTTTATATTTTGTAGTGCTTTGACACAGACTAATTATGGTTTTAAACAGCTCTTTACAGCAGCAAATTATAATGTTTACATTTCAAATCTAGACCAGTTCATAAAAAATGCTCAAATCTATAGATACCATAAAATACAAACATCATGATCTGAAATGTGTGTGTGTGTGTGTATTTAATGAGACAACACATATCATGTTTGAAACATTTAACCATGGTCATGTTTTAAACTTGCCTATTTTTTACATAAAGTCTCAAAACATGCTTTCTTGAAGCAATAGACTATAAAAACAAACCTTCAAAAGCACCTATACACTGCTTATTTGAACAAATTGATTAAACGTCAGTATGCAGTAAATTTGTATTCGATTTTTTCTGGCACATTGTACGTATGCAGACTTCAAATTAATGCAAATTTCCTCTACAAGAGACATGGCATGGATCTCTGAAACTCTTTTCCACTGTAATGATCAAATATCCTCATATCCCCCATCAACGGAGGTCATCTGACTGGATGGCAGTGTCTGGCAGGAAAGGTCCACGCAGGCAGATGAAGTCTGGTCTGCTGATCACTGAGCTGCTGGCCTCCATGCTGCCCTGCCACTGGAAACGAAAATTGGAGTGAGGACTGCAAAGGCTCAATGGCACCTGAAAAAGTCTCCTCAGAACAGCTTTGCGCAGGAGGATGTATACCCACGGATCGAGGATCTGGTTCCAGGTCGCCATGCGCACAACCAGGAGCATATGAGTGTATGATGTCTGATCCTCACCGTGATCCTCCAGGCTGAAGATGATGCCTGTTATCTGAGGAACAAACCATATAATGCATTAAACATTTCACACAAAAATTATACATCTGCATGTGTGGCTCCAAACAGAAAGAAATTATTTTTCAATATGCTCAATTAACCAATTGTATCTATACATTGTATTTGAATTATGTGCCCTCCAGAAGCTTGCATTCTGTAAGTGAACGGCGCATTATAGTGCCACCCCAAAGAGGCAAAAAATCACTTTCACAGACTTTTAACTTAACTGTTCTCTCCTGGTGGGATGACCTGCCCAACTCAATCCGAGCAGCTGAGTCCTCAACCATCTTCAAAGAACGACTAAAACACATCTCTTCCATCTACACTTGAGCCTCTAACACTAGCACTCTCTATTCTATTTCTATTCTAACTACTTGTAAAAAAAATTGACCCTCTAACACTATTCTTTTTCTGTTCTATCTAGCTACATGTTTTGTTTTTATTTATTATAAAACACGACTCTCTAACACTAGCGGTCTCTATTCATTTGACTTGTTTTCTTTTAATTTATTTGAAAAAACCTTGCTATGTGTACTGCAAGACTTGTGACGGCGCTTACATATTACTGCTCTTTTGTTGGTTTTGATTGCTTCTATTACCCTCATTTGAAAGTCGCTTTGGATAAAATCGTCTGATAAATTACTAAACGTAATGTCATGTAAATTTTTAACTAAAACATTATAAAATGATAATAAAAATACTGATTAAATAACATTTTCTATTTACACCATTTAGTTTTAATAATATAGATTACTGTTTATAATGTTATATATTTATTAATTAGAATTGAATTTTTAAATCATTAAAAACTGTAAAAAAGTATTATAGACCACACAAATAGATGTATAGTTATTGAAAGTCATATATTACTTAATACATTTTATATTTATTTTATTTATAGATATACACACATACTACAAATACTGTGTGTGTGTGTATATATATATATTTGTGTAGCTAGATAGATGGATAGATGTTTTTAGGTTTTTTTTACATTTCTTGAATTGAATTTATGGTGAATAAATTTAAATGTACTTAAATTTATTATTTTTTTAACTTATTCATTTTACCATTTAAATAAATTTATAGCTATATATTTTATGTTGAATTAACTAAGATGTCATTATTTACTCAGTGGGGGGGGAGATATTTTTACTCTCACGTTTATTGAAAAATAATACAAATAAAAATAATTACAGAATCTTATCTTTTCTGCTTTTTGAGAGAGAAATAAGAGGTGTGAAAAATAGGACGCATTTTCTTACCAAAATTGGCCCCCAGCACACACAGGAAACCAGCATGATTGCCAAAAGCTGGCAGACCATCTCAGAATGGTGTGATGTGTTACGGCTATGGCGATGATGATCTCGGTCAAGTTGTACCCTACTCCGCAGGAGAGTGAGAAAAGTCACGCTATTGCACACCAATGAGACGAGGAGAGCCAGCAAACCCAGCACAGAGAACAGTATTGTCAGAAGCACATCCACCCAATCGCGCGGCCCCTGCAGGCGGAAGAAGCACCAGCTTCGTGAACGCTGCACCTGGTAGGACCTCTGAAGCAGGAGGGGCAGCAGGGCCACCAGCAGACCCAGCAGCCAGGTTAAACCCAACAGCCTCCTGACATGATGGGACCCCCGCACTGTGACGTGGAAGAGAGGACGGGTCACTCCGATGCAGCGCTCCACCGCCATCAAGCCTCCGAGCAGCAGAGGAGTCAAGCCAAAGAAAGCCATAGAAACGCCAAAAAAGTCACACAGAGACTTGTGAGGGTCAAATGTTTCCCAGGCTTTCTGTGAGGCGTATACGTAGAGAGCCAGAGAGCCGTTGATCAGGTGTCCCAAGAAGTCAGTCACCACCAGACCACTAGCAAACATGAGGAAGGCTGCTTTAGACTTCAGTCTGAACCTGCGGTAAGCTTTGATCAAGATGAAGAGGGCCAAAGTGTTGGAAACGATGCCCACCGTCATCGAGATGGCAGTCGGGGTCACAGAAACGTCCTTTTTGGTAGAGCTCCCGTTACACACATCACTCGACACCAAGCATCCAGCATTAGCTGAACCATTATAAAGCATGATCGTCAATTCACACTGCAAACAAACTAAATATTAGTGATGCTATTTGTGTTAAACAAAACTGACAAGAACTGTAGACTGTCGTTATTTACAGTATAGAAACCCAAATGTGAAATTAAAATGCCTTCGTTTTGTTCTCAGCCAGACTCTAAAATCAACACTAAACAGAATATGTAACTTTTTGTTCAGTTTTTACTTCCACAATTAGTTTCAGATGTATGTGAACATTTTTTAAATTGTTCCTAACATTATACTATTCTAGATTTCTACCCATTTATGATCAATCTATTGTGAAAAGTTAAAATATAAAAATATAAGTAGGCTATTGGATAGATAGATAATCTAGATGAATTTATAGTTAATAACAAAATAACAAAGTTGTTAATAATAAATTGCTCTGCTAAAATAATAAAATGTTATGTGACTCCAAAGCTTTCCAAAAAGTTTAGTAATTAGTAACCTAAATCTTCATAAATATCCTGTATAAACAGGTCTTGAGTTCAGAATTTTATTGAAAAGTACTTCCATAATTTGAACTCACAAATTATTGAACAAATCGTATCCACACATCAAATCAATATTGCTTCACTTTGTAGATCTATTATTTCCAAACAATTATTCCAGTTTTACTCACCGTGATCTGCTAATCAAATGAGTCTCAGTGCTCCAGGTTCATTCACTCTTCCCGTGTAAATCCACGGACTGTGCTGAAAGAGTCTGTGATGAGCGCGCTCTGAATTCACCACAGTTAATGTGAGTTCCCCCTCGCGCGTCGTGGTTTGATCAAAATGTCTTCAATATTGCAGTCCTATGGGGTTTGGTCTACCATTATAATAGAATAAAATAATTCGGTCTGATTATGGACCCGAACAGATTTTACAACATACAATTTTCAATCCTACCGGAGCTGAACACCCGCTGCGCATCCCAAATCTGCCATTACGCACGGGATATTTCCTGGGGCATTGGCTCTTGTGAAACGAGGTTCATTCGTTTATTCATATTTATTGATTAATAGAATTTTATGTTTAAGTAAACTGCATATAAAGTGCGATTTTTTTAAAATGTGGAAGTCAAGTCATTGCCATTTTTACAAAGTTTTGCTTTCTTTCAATCTTTCTTTATCAATTCATTAATAATGCATTAACTAACCTTAATGGACAATGAGAATACATTTGGAAGTATTGTTCAGTGTTAGTTCATGTTAAATAATGTAATTGACAAATGTTAACAAATGGAACCCTGTAAACATGAAGAAAAAGACAGCGCTAGCCTTTATTTCTACATATTTTTATTTCATCAAAACGCACGGCAAGATTTTTTTAATGAGGAAGACAAATGGCACTTTTTTGAAGAATGATTCACAATGTGGCCAAATTCACTTGCAGGAACAGTTAGAAAGCAAAAGCACCTCATCCTTTTACAACAAAAGTAAAACATAAGCTAGATGGATTATGCTTTATATGTTTTTTGTAACAAGTGCACAGCAGGATATAAAATTTACATCATAAAAGGGATTTGCATGAAGTACCGCCTGAATGTAACTTGACAATTAGAGGGCTTTTTATATGAAGGGACTAAACTCAACCATTACTGTTCTTTGAAGTGTTCAAACAGCAGTATAGTTTATAAAACTGAAACACATGAGGATTTACAGAATAACTCATGATGTCTTTTAATGGTAGAGAGACAAACAATTATATTTTTAAAAATGTAAATAAGCATTATATATGATTTTTTGTCAGTTTTCTGTTGAACAACACAGTGTAATGAATCAAAGACTATTAAAACTAAATCAACGGATTAAAAGATACATCAGTCCTGCGTATGTATCAGTCTTTGCTTTCATCTTTCTCTGCTGAAGTCCATACTGCCAAATCTTCATATTTCCACAACAAGATCAACAGCACTACAGACACACGTAATCTCTTCAAGACATTCAATTCTCTCCTCTGTCCCCCTCCACCACCTCTTTAACAGCTGATGATTTTGCCACATTCTTCACAGGAAAAACTAAAACAATCAGCAGTCAGTTCTTCTCAGCTCCACATACACATGAACTCAAACCAACCTCATCCACTGCTAAAACTCCCCTCTTCTCCTTCTGTCCCCTCACTGAGGCAGAAGCATTCCCCTCTCCAGCTATCCTACAACATGCCCTCTAGACCCAATCCACTCACACCTTCTCCAAGCAGTCTCTCCTACACTTTTACCAGCATTCACACATATCATCCAACACATCTCCTTCACTGCATTTTCCACACCGCAATTCAACCGGCCGTTGGTCGCTCAAAAAACCTACATTAAACGCTTCACTTATAGATAGCTAAAGACCTGTTTATCTCCTTCCATTTATAGCGAAAAGCCTAGAACAAGTTGTTTTCAACCAGGCATCATTATTTTTCACAGAATAACCAACTGGACATTAACCAGTCAGGTTTCAGAAGTGGCCATTCAACTGAGACTGCATTACTGTCAGTCACTGTTGCCTTGTGGATTGCGAAAGCTGATTCCAAATCATCAGTACTTATTCTGCTGAATCTATCTGCTGCTTTTGACACTGTCAATCACCAGATCCTCCTGTCCACCCTCTCATCATTGGGTATCACAGGGATTCCACTTTGCTTGTTTGAATCCTATCTCACTGGTAGGTCTTTCAGGGTGGCCTTGGGTGGGGAGGTATCCAAAGAATATCAACTGGTCACTGGGGTTCCTCAGGGATCCGTTCTTGGACCCTTCCTCTTCTCCATATACACTACATCACCGAGTCTCATCATACAGGCACATGGCTTCTCCTAACATTTCTATGCTGATGACACACAGCTCTATCTTTCATTTAAACCAGATGATCCAACGGTACCTGCTCAGATCTCAAACTGCCTGACGGAAATCTCAGCATGGATAAAAGAACATCACCTGCAACTCAACCTGGCAAAGAATGAGCTTCTCGTTTTCCCTGCCACTCCAACTCTACAGCACAATTTCACCATCCAGCTAGGTTAATCAACAATTACCCAACCAAGTTCGGTCAGAAATCTTGGTGTAATCTTTGATGACCACCTGACTTTCAAAGACCACATTGCAAAAACCACCCGATCTTGCAGGTTTGCATTGCACAAAATCATAAAGATCAGGCCCTTTCAAATGGAGCATGCTGCACAACTTCTTGCCCAGGTCTGCTAAATGATAAATGTAAAAGCTAGTTTAACATAACGCTTAAATGTGCATTTAACAGATGCTGTTGTGCAGAGTGAATACTGTATAAGTATAAATATTATCAGTATATGCATTTCCCTGCGAATAGAATCTATGAATTTGGTGTTACATTTGCTCTGTCTGATGTTTTTGATGTTATTATTGAAATGAATTGTATAGCGTACAATTCTGTTTTAAAGGTTTTTAGCATGAGAAGCAGCAAATTTGAATACTTTTTTCCATTTAATTTTCATAATTTTAATTTACCAGATTAAAAAAAGCTTATCTTTTAAAGGAACGGTTAATCTAAATATGAAAATTTGCTGAAAATGTAATCACCCTCAAGCCATCCAAGATGTGGTGAGGTTATTTCTTAATCAGAATTTGGGAGAAACTGGTTCCCCAATGGTCCTATGCAGTGAATGGGTGCAGTTCAGAATAAGAGGCAAAGCATCCGATAAAATCACAATAACCCAAGTTACCCACACAAAACACTCCAGGTCCATGATTAATATATGTGAGCGAAAGTACATGTTTGTCAGAAACAAACAATCTTTAAGGCATTTAACTTTAAACTGTTACTTCTGGTCAAAATACCAGCCCATAATAACGCTTCCTCCAAAAATTAAGTCCTCCTGCTGTCCTCGCAATCCACCTAGATGTTTGTTTAGAACATTTTGGACTGTTTTTTCTTGTAAACGGTGCTTGATCTGTGCATATTCAGCCTGGTCTCAGGTATGTATGTATTAATACGTAAAATTTACAAGCACAAAACGTACACTTTTGTAAGTTTTTATTCATGCTAAAACGTACAATTTAGACGTATTTCAACGTTTAAAACGTACAAATCGCTACGTATTTTTAGCTAAAAAACGAAAAAATATTTACGTATCTTTTATATCAACAAAATATTCATATCAATGCATTTTTATCAATAAGCGATTTAGATTTTAAACCCCTTAACCTACCCTCAAACCTTAACCTACCCATTTTATAGCGGATATAAAATGATATAAAACGCAAATGACCGAAATACGCAGGAAAATAAACATTTTAGTAACAATATAGCATTAAAATATATTTATAGTCTCTAATTCCACTCCTACCTATAAACCTATACATTTCTGTACAGTATAAGAAAAACTTGACAGACAGATAAATGCAATTAACGTTACAATCATCTATTTATTGCAAAAATGTCAAAAGCAACACCAAATGTAATCCAAATGATGCGATGCACCCGCAGTCCTCTCTGGCGGAAAACAGTAGGTTTGTGTGATCCAGAGCAAAATTTATGTTGTTAATCGCTGAAAATATCATCCAGATAATTTTCCCGATCCACTCCGTGAACTCGTGAAGGAACGCACGGCGCATCATTCAAACACACCTCACCAGAAACACGGCATGTCGCAATCTGTGACGAATGCAGGCGAGAGCCAATGAGCGTTCGACTATCCTGTCGTAAAACCTGTCGTTTGAAGCAGCAACATTTAAATTTGTGAAGAGCGCGTCAGTCAGTGCGGGCTTTGCTGCTCACGGTCACTGGACTCGCTGCTCGGGATGGAGAAGAAAGCAGATCGCTGAATAAAGGCTTGGATTTGGGTCTGTTCCTCGCAGTCGTATGGATTCGGAAGATTTGGATTACAGCGCACTAATAAAATTGTTTCATTTCGCAATTATGTTGCGTTTTTGGTGTATTTTATAGTTCTATTGTCAGTCACAGCACGTCGGAGAAAACGCCTTTTGTGGCCCATGGCAATCAAAGTAAACATTACATGACAAGCAAAGGTTAAACGATTGCACACATTTTATTTATTTTAAGGTTTAAAGTGAAATCTTGTTTAACATTACGTAGGCCTATTCTTGGAAACGAGCTGACAGCAGAAATCACAACAAAACGAAATGTTATAATTTCATAAGTAAACAATTTAATAATGCAATTGAAAACAAGTTAATTCATATGATAACTAAAAACTAATAAAATTAATGCCGCAATTTCAATATTCATAAGGATTCTTGTCGTCAATACATCAGTTTTGTACGTTTAGAGGCTGAAAATACGTCAGTATTGTACGTTTTAGTGCCTGTAAAAACGTAAGTAAATGTACGTTTTATAGAACCACATTTTACCTAAAATACATACGCAATTTATCAGGATCACGTTGCATATTCAATATGATTCAGACAAGACAACTTTTTCCCTGGAAAAAGCTATATTATACTGTAAATAGTTAAAAATGTCTGATGGATTGTTTTATTAAAAACAAAAATTAGTTTATTATTGATGGCCTGGTGTCATGCACTTGTGAATTATTGTGATCAGGTGTCTGGACTGTCATTTTGACGGCACCCATTCACTGCGGAGGATACATTGTGAACGTGGTAAATTGCACATTTGTCAACGATGTTCCAGTGAAGAAAAAAAAAAACTCATCTACATCTTGTATGGCCTGTGGGTGAGTACATTTTCAGCTAATTTTAAATTTTGCATGAACTACTCCTTAAAAAGCATGAACAAATATCTTTCTAATTGTTTTCAGCAACCTCTAAAACAACAGGTGTATCCAAGGACAGCATGTACTGGAAAGGCCATTATGTCCGCATGAAAAAGCAATGAGTTGTTTAATCTTCTGCCTTAAGTCAATATCATCACAGCTTTTAAAAAACCCACTAGATGAACCAAAGTCGAAGAACTAAAATGTAACATTCTAATCAGGGCTAAATTTCTGTACTGAAGAAACCTGAGCTGCAAATTGTTTTGACTACTTTATGATAAAAAGTCAGCCTGATGGGTCCAAAGAAGGACAAATCACAGATAAAATGTTGGACTAGGCAATATATTTCTTGTGGCAGGTTGTATGTACTTACCAGAAAAGGATTCTAAGTGGCCTAAAGTAAATACAAAAACCTAAAAATAAATATATGGAGGCCTCTCATCTTGTGAAAATAAGGCCATTTTACAACATTAACTTGACTGCTTCTGGTAAAACAGTGTGGCCAAAAACAAAATAAGAAGTGGGAATAAAAAGGACAAACATAAATAAATAAATAAGACACCTCTGGCTAGGGCTGGGTATCGTTAAAATTTTTTCAATATCGATACCGATACCTTGAATTCGATACCAGTTCCTGCACGATACTTTTTTTGATACCAATTTTATAAAATCTATTTGAACAAGATTAATTATCTAAAAAAAAACTTTGGTGTTATTTTTAAGTTTGTTGGATGTGTATAAGACCTCAAAGCCATGCCACCAAAGGAACAAAATGTAACAATAAAAAAAAAAAGTGCAATAGTTTTACTAAAGTTAAATGTATTAAGTTTAACATCTGTTAGGCTAATTTACACTTGTGCGTGCTGACAGAATTCCCAGCTCAGACAGAATCGTAATTTCTATTCATTTTCTAATGATTTACTGATAAGCATTAGCAGTTTCTAGCACTGTCTGCCTGTGCTCTCTCTTCCATGATCGACTCTGACTCAGAGGTTGTAATATATTTAATTTCAGCAACAATACATGGCCAAAACACACACGGCAATCGGAAGTTATTACAAAAAATTGATGGTGGTTTAAAGTGAGTTTAGAGTAAAAGCGGAATATAAATCTTATTTATTGTCTCATGCAGGGGTTAAATTGAGATTTGTTATGTGTGTGTGGGGGGGGGGGGGGGGGCTCTATGGTATCGGGATTATATGATATGTAGGTGTGATATATATATGTAATATAATTGATACACCAAAGTACACAATATATGTGTGTGTGTGTTTGTTTTTTTGTGCAAATGATTAATTCTGTCCCACTAATTCATTAAACTTCATTTCAATTCTTTATATTGATCGATAAATTAAATTGACACTTGAAAATACAAAAAACTGCAGTAAATAATTATAGATTATTTTAATATTTTTAAAATATACAAACAGAAAATTATGGTGGAAATGAACTTTTCAACTAAATAAAAATGCCAGTCAGATGCCAGTAGGGAGCGTTTAATGAGGAGTATTGAGTCGTTCATTCAAACGATCGTGTCAAACGGCAGCTTCATAAGATGTTTATCTGCATGGGCCTAATGAAACTTTGACCAACCGAATTTTTTTTTTTTTCGTTTCCCAAAACCGGACTCAATCAGCAATTGAATCGGGGTTGCTGTGAGATGCGCTGTCAACTGCCTAAAATGTAAGTGAAAATATATTGTTATTTTCTTATGAAATGTTTATAGAACTATAAACATGCGTTTATAATGGTGGAAAACGGTGGTGAATTGCGCTAACTACTGTATTTTAAAATATAAAAAAAAAAAGACGTTCCATTTTATTTTTACCTCAGGAGCTGAGTTCTTAGTGTGCAAGTTTTGATTTCTCCTGGAGAGGCTGCGTGAGCCTCGCCTCAGCAGCGCAACCTTATACTGTCAATAGATGCTTTATATACATTAGATACCCACTATTCGCCACTTACTCTAAATGTAATAAAATCTGAATAATATTGCGTTTTGGTGTTTACATAGTTATTTTTGGTTACTGATGTTTTAATCATGTTACTTGTCTGGCATTAATGAAGCGTTAATGTCAAGCCCTGTAGTCTATGTGCCGGGGCTCAGCCCCAGACGGCCTGGCCCAATTTAAACCCTGGTCTTATGTAGCATGATGCTACAGTGTGCATGAATGGTCACAGAACACACGCTTTCGGTCTTGTAGTATGAACGGACAACTGCATATGATTGAAACTCCACGCAGCTCCCGCGCTACTCTCCATTGGAAATGAATGACTTTCGGTCTGTCATTTGTCGGAGATAGTGGAAAGCCTGCTTGAAACGCAGTGGAAACGCCAGTATGACGAGGATCGTTTTCATTTTAATACAAAAGCGCACCAGTGTAAATGTAGCCTTACATCAATGGGGGCTGGGACGCATTCATACTATAATACTCACGTTGGAGCACATATCTAGTGTCACAGTCGTGGACCGACTGGCAGACATATCGGTTGTATTAGGATACAGTATTAAGATACCACGAGCAGACTGCTACATACGTTTTAGCCCATCGCTCCGCGGATGTCAAACACGATCGATATGCGCCTCACTGACGTTGATGAGATTAACCCCTTAGGTATCGAAATTTGGTACCGAACGACGAGACGTTTTTCGATACTCGATGGTATCGAGGCAATTCGGTCGGTGCCTAAAAAGTATCGAACTCGATACCCAGCCCTACCTCTGGCTCTGAAACACAGATGTATAGCACAGATTTGCACCATAACACAGAGCACAAAGAGAACAGAAAGAGAGGGTACTTGTGCCTTGGCAGAGAACAAGGTTTGTAATACTAAAATGAATCGTGACCTACAAGTCTTTAAGCCCAGAAAACGAGAATGAAGAGTGTCTCTCTTTAGAGTGTAATGTAGGAAGGACGTTTTTCTCAGGGCAGGTCAGAAAGAATCTCTGAAAGAGCAAAAGAACACACTGAGATGAGCTGCATTACTCTTTGTAACACATAAAACTGGAGTGTGGTTTTGTGCTGTTCATTTCTCCAGACTCTATTACTCTAGGACTCCAGAAGAAGAAAACATTTGTTGATTAATCTTGCTGGAAACCTATTGTGTTTGTGCACTATAAAACATTTAAACATAATACAAGAAAAATGCAAATCTAAAGTACATTTTTTAAATGTATCCGTTACTGCCGGTCATGGTATAGCTAAGATTTTTAATGTTTTTGAAAGAATCCTCTTATGCTCACCAAGGCTGCATTATTTGATCAAAAATACATTAAAAACAGTAATATTGTTAAATATTACAATTCAAAAGACTGTTTTATTGTAATATATTTTAAAATGTCATTATTCCTGACGCAAAGCTGAATCAGCAGCACCATTCCGCCAGGCTCCAGCGTAGCATTCCCAGCTGAACAGACGCACTTTACTCTCAGGAACTGAGTTTATAAAGGACTTAATTTCCAAAAAACACCGTAAGAGCTGAATAAAAACAAACAAAGTGTCATTAGACATCTTCCTGCAAATTAAAAAATAAATGTCCAAAACAAACCTATAAACTAATACACAGTTGCAATCTGATTGGCCTACATCATAAATAGTGTGACAGTAAATCACATGTTTAGTATACAGGCTAATGTAATAACCTTGCCTTACAGTACTGTAGTAAGCCTGAATAATATGTATTATTTTATTTGTATAACACTGACAGTAACAATATTTAATGCAGATAAAGCACCTACGAAAATGAGTTTTAAACAATTGACAAACGTCTTTCAAAGTGCTACCTATATGACCTATTTGATTTTATAAATCAAACCAATCTCCTTTTAGAGTGCAATGTGAACTAAATGAAACAACTGAGTAAACAATTAATTAATTTTGGTACAGCTGATGATATCAAATTAGAGAGAAAAATATAAAAAAAATATAAAATGACCAAATAAAGACCTGATTTGCTGTAAACAATATATCTGGAGTGCAAACCAAGAGACACTATAACATTGACAAGGCAATAATACACTGTGTTCTGCTTAAAACAGTAACAATGAAATCCCACACTCTCTGAATAACAACATCAGCAAATGAAATGTTCATCACTAATATTTGAAACTTGCATATATGCTAACAAACTGCTAAATGTTAGTTAATAGCTTCAGAGGAGATCACTAAAATAAATTTTTTTCCTTAAAAGTGGATAAAACTAAAATAAAAACGTCTTTCAAAGTTTACCAAACAGCATGAAATTAAAACGGTACCTTGTGCCCTTCATCAGCCAGGAGCTAAGAGATAGGGGGGAGAAAACTTTTAAACGTATATTTGTACGGCGTGTACCCAAAAGGTCATCTTACTTCTCTGGTAACGTTAATCAGAACGACGCTTCATGTAGAAAGTTCGCCAATGTACACATACGGAGGTAAAGGTGTCAGTGATTGGGGTATTTAATGGTCATTTACATTCAGTGCCACGTGATCTTTCAGAAATCATTCTAATATGCTGATTTGCTCAAGAAACCTTATTATTAATGATTAATGACTGGGGGATTTAATGTTCATTTACACTCCCACCAAATCATGAGTGATTTGTATGACGTTATGGAATGTAAATTACAAATGATTTTCAAATTTAAAAAAAAGACCTTTAACTCCGAAACAAACGAAAAGTGTCCACACTATGGTGAATGAATACTAGAATTTAAGTAATATGAAGAAAAGGATACACTTGGTTGCTCCTGGAAGCAGCTAGACGGTCTCTAGCAACAGGATCAGCTTCTGGACTGGGTGTTCAATGACAGACAGCTTGTTGAGGCGACGGCCATCCTTTTCTAGAGTCCAGTCACCAAGGCATACCTTGACTCTTCTCACAAGCCCGTCTTTATATGTAGTTGTCTCTGTAACTCTGGCCAGCTGCCACTCATTTCTGGGCAGATCATTAGCCTTTTTCATGACAATATCTCCTACTTGCAGGTTTCTCTTTGCTGTGTGCCAGCGCTGACTGGTGGCAATGTTGGATAGATCCTCCTTACGCCAGCAACTCCAAGACTGCTCTGCGAGGTATTGAACATGACGCCACCTTTTCCTTGCATAGATGTCTTCTCTGATGAATCTATGGCAATGGGATGTTGTCTGAATCTTACAAGAACACCAGTCAGATTATTCATTAAATCTGGGCCTTGGAGCAAGTGGTCATTGAGGCTGGTTCCCTTGTACTTGGCGGAGCAGTCAAAGACAACACAGAGCTTGTCTGGCTTCTTAGGGTGATACACCCCATGATGAGGGATGTACCACTTCTCTCCATCCTTACCTTCATCATGCACTTCTTCTGCATGACCTCTCTCAATGACCTCTTCCAATAAACCTCACATAGTGTCCCTCTTTGTACTTTTCATCTTTCAGCAATTTCCTTTTAAGATGGTTGAGCCTTAAGATGGCAAGCTGCTTATTATTAATCAAGTGAGGTCTCTCTTTGCTGATGATCGATGCTTTGTGCAGACATCTGTGGGTCCACATGTGGCTTCGAAGCCCAAAGGCAGAAGCACAGAGGCGGTTGCAAAGGGGGCATGGTTCACCAGTAGTTGGGGCAGGGCGGTGCTCTTCAACTTGTTCTTCACCCAAGTGCTGCTACATGCTGTGAGAGACAAGAACCTGGGTGTGAACCATGGGACATGAACCATGAGCTCTGTGTCTGCGTTTTCTTGCAGCTGCAAGATGATGGTGCTTTATTAATTTGGGCGTGTCAACTGGCTCTGTCAGGGGCGGCAAGCTACAACTGATTTGGGTTCAGGTCAGCCCATTTTAGATGTGACTTGAGGTTATCTTTGAATCTTTTCTTTGGGCACCTTTGGTGTCTGAACCCTGTGGTCAACTCCCCAAAGAACACCTGCTTTGGCATCCTTTGCGGGTCCATGAGGATGATGTGGCCAGACCATCGGAGCTGCATTTTCAGAATCATGGATTCAATGCTTGTTGAGCCAGCTCTGTCTAGGACTTCTTGGTTGGTAAATTTGTCCTGCTAGCGGATCTTCATGATTGACCGGAGGGAGCGATGGTGGAACTGCTCCAGCTCTTTGATGTGTCTCCGGTAGAGCGTCCATGTTTCGCAGAAGTGAGGTGAGGACCGCTGCTCTGTATACTTTGAGCTTGGTGGAGAGGCAAATGTCGTTGTGTTGTAGAACTTTGAAGTGCAGTCTCCCAAGAGCTTGACTGGCCTTTCGGACTCTGGTATTAATCTCCTGGTCCAGGGATCCATCGCTGGAGATTGTGCTGCCCAGGTACTTGAAGGTGGTAACATTTGAGAGCTGGGTGCCATCGATGGTGGTGCATGGCTGTTCTGCTGCTCTCCCTGATGCAGGCTGGTATAGAACTTCTGTCTTGCTGAGGCTGATGGTTAAGCCAAACAGCTTTGTTGCGATGGAGAATCTGTCTACAATGATCTGTAGATGGTTCTCTTGATGTGCCATAAAAGCACAGTCGTCTACAAAGAGAACTTCTGTGAAGAGCCTCTCCAGTGTCTTTGTTTTGGCGGCCAGGCGGCGGAGGTCGAACAGTGAGCCGTCGAGACAGTACCTGATGTACACACCCAGGTTCATGTCTCTCTCAGCATGTAGCAGCACTTGGGTGAACAGGTTAAAGAGCACTGGAGCAAGGATGCCCTGTTTGTCCTTGACGAGCGTGGCGCCGTCTGCAGAAAGTAAGGGAGCAGAACCAGATTTTGAGGGACCATAGACTGCCTTGAGAGATCCAAAGAACTGCCTGGCATTGTTTGTGTCGGCGTAGTGCTGTATTTCTTTCGCCATCTCCCACCACTGACCTTTCATCTTCCTGATTTCTCGCTGTGCCTGGGCTCGGAGGGACTTGAACCTCTCCTTTTTGGATGCAGACCTTGGGTCTTTCTGCCACTGCAGGAATGCTTTGTTCTTCATGCCCAGCAGGTCTCCAATGACACTTTCATTCTCATCGAACCAGTCCTGATGAGTGTGTTCCTTGGGGCCTAGCACCTCCTTGGCTGTCTCCGTCACTACATCCCTGAACTGGTTCCATTTCTCAGTTGGGTTTCCAGTTATTAGTCCATTGGCAGACAGCTTCTCATCCAACGTGGACTGAAACTTGTGAAGGTAGGAAGGATCTTGGTGTCTGACGATGTTAAATGCAGAGCATATGACCTTAGCACGCCTTGGGTGATGAGGGACGATGTGCAGCTGGAGTGTCGCTCTGACAAGCCTGTGGTCGGTCCAGCATTCTGCTCCCCTCATGGCCCTGGTGACAAGGACATCTCGGTTGTCTCTCTGGCACACAATGATGTAGTCTATCATGTGCCACTGCTTTGATCTGGGGTATATCCAATTTGTCTTGTACTTGTTCGCCATCCTGAATATAGTGTTCGTGATAAGTAGCTCAAACTCTGCACATTTGCTGAGCAGAAGTAAACCATTGCTGTTTCTCTTTCCCACTCCATGCTTCCCGAGCACTCCTTCCCACCTGGTGTGATCTTGGCCTAAGCGAGCATTGAGGTCTCCTAACAGGATCAACTTGTCGCTTGCTGGTACCGAGTGCAGAACGGAACTGAGGTCAGCGTAAAAATACTCAATTGTCTTCTCTGTGCTGGTTAGTGTGGGGGCGTAAAGAAACCTGTGCGTGAGGTAGATTAAAGTGGAAGAGCCTGTGCACAGAGACAGTCCCACTCTCACGGCATTAGAAGCCTTGGTCCATTGGCACGAAGAGTCGTTATTCAGCTGCATTGGATGGCCGTGCTTTCTTCCATGCTCTGACACGCCCTTTGCACTCCACAGTGAATTACTGCTCCACCTTCCTGACCGTTGAAACTTACTGGTGCTTTCTTCCGCTCAGTCTACCGAGAGCAGTCTTCACATGCTGGGTGAACAAAGCCCTAAATCACTGAGGATCTGTGACCCGACGGCTACCCTCAACCTGATTCAGCCTGGAAGCCATTGCCCAGGGTGTGGCCGCTGCGCATGCTACAGCTACTGGGAGCCATAGGTGAGGGCTGGGTGACCGTTGGAGACCAAAGGTGAGCGAGCTGCCCTATGACAGGTCATGACATGCCCCCCCACCAGAGGTGCTACCCCTCCCCATACACCCCAACCACCCCCAGCTGTAGCCAATCAGGAGACCAACCTCACAATTCTGCAGAGGTGGAATTTTGTCCACTGTTGTAGAGAGATGCTTCCAATGTTGTGCTGTGTCACAAGTAGGGATATGAGTACGGTTCACTGGAATGGAGTAGGCAGGGGGCAGGTTGAGGACAACGGAGGAGCTGTACATTCTTACTTTGAGACCTGACACCCTTTTACTCAGCATGACAACATCCTTTGCGGACATGGTTGTCAACTCACAGGACAGGAGTCAGCTTGTAACTTGTTGCTCAGCTCTCGTCGACAAACAATGTATCACTCTGGGTGTCAAGCAGAGCATAAACAAGTTTTTCAGAGCCTGGATTCCTCTCGGTTGACACCCACACTGGCACGATCTTTGAAGTATTGGTGGATGTGAGATATGCTCAGTGCCGCTCGCTCAACCCAGAATGCCGTTTGGTGATTTGCTTGTTCGAGATCGAGAATCTGTAGAGATCGAGAATAGTAGAGCAGTTATGGAGTTCAGATATTGTTTCAACGAAGTTGCAAGCCTTGTACATAAATGTAAAGTAAAAATCAAAGTTAAGTATGAGCAGGGAGAAGAAACTGAGAGGAAGTGCGGGGAGACTGTTAAAGTTAGTAAAGATTCATATTGATTACAGAAAGCACAAAGATGTATGCAAACATGGTGCAGCAAAAGGTGAGCTAGTTACATACCATAATAAATGAATAAACAGGTAGGCTAAGGTTATATTCGGTTGTACGGAGCCCCGATCATGACATGCAGACAAAATCACAGCCATGAATTTAGAATAGGCTAGTTCTCTTTTATGCTAGGACTACATTATGGCCATGAATTAAGAATTAATTTTTTAGTTTAGTCTAAATTATGGCCACAAATTAAATATTCGTTCTCTTGTTTAGGCTTAGCAGCCACGAATTCATTCGTTCGTTAATTAGTTCGTTCCCTAGTTTTAGTAGGCCTAAATCGTGGGACAAATTATTATATTTTGTAATTACTTATTAAAATCATTATTGCTTAAACTTAATAAATAATAATAAATTTAAAAAATAATAAAACCTGCTGACGTCGTAGAAACGAATTGTTAATTCGAATTATATTCGGAGCTCCGTAGTTATTAAATAATCTCAGTTAAACTTTAGACCTAAGCTAACACACAGCTGTATATAGGCCTAAATACAGAACTACAGAGTACAGAAGATATTAGCCTACACCACTTAGGCCTAGTATATTAAAAATTATTAAAAAAAAAACTGACCCGAAACAACTAGGTCGTGAGAAGGTTTTAGAGATGGACTCTATTGGCATGTGTGGGAAAAATCCACCAACCACCCAGAATAACCTAGCAACCGCATGGAACATTTTAGCAATGCATAGCAACCACCCACAACATCTTCACAGGCGCTCTACTTAAGCCTATTCTAAAGTTCAGGTTTCTTAGAAGTCTGCGGTCTTTAACATCTGCTCCCTTTCATTGAGAATGGCATCTTGCGTATGTGTACAATGTGTTGTGTATTTCCTCTCTCCGCCCAACCTGTTTACATGCCGCTAATTCTTCTGCTGACTCTCCAAATGGATCGATATGCGCCGACCCAATCAGCTTGTTGTGGATTTGTTTAATTTTAGGCCATTAGCATAATTAAGGGCTTATGGGGAAATATGGTAATTGCATTTTTGGTGAAGAGGACATGTTTTGGTAATGGCTTATTAGGCATGGGTGCATCGGCAGATGTTTAACGACCCATTGAGAGGAGCTCGCTTAAGGCCACGCCGTCGCAGCGACATGCTTGCAAGACTCCTCTTTTTTTGATTTACAGAGGTCACTTTAATTTCTCACCATTTTGGTAATGGTGAGAAAGCTTTGATCACAGCAATAGATTACATTTTAAAATATATTCAAATAGAAAACAGTTATTTTAAATAGTAAAAATCTTTCACAGCATTACTGCTTTTGCTGTACTTTGAATCAAATAAAATGATGAACAGAAGAGATTCTTTAAAAAAATTACAAATCTTACTGTTCAAAAACTTTTGACTGGTAGGCTATAAATATATATATTACAGAAATGTTATATTGTAAGTGTGATATCCATATATAGTACATTTCTGTCTACACTTGACATGATGTTTTAGCTACGCCCCTGATTCGGACACACACAACTTCTCAGATTTGCTATGAATGACTTTATATGAATGAATCTCTGAAGGGAACTGACTGTTTTATAGCATTTTCTGTTAATCTTACCTCCATATAATACCTAAAAGTAGTGTTCATAAGTGCAGTGTTAATTGAAAACCACATTGCTACTGAAACAACATGTAATTCAATTCAAATATCATAATTTTTCAAAGTGACCTTTTCGGCCATTAAATGTTGATGATTAACTGTTTGGAAAACTCAAGAATATTGCAAGATTATCAGCATTAAGTTGTCATTCTGCCTGTCATTTCCAGAATGCTCCCTGCTCTCTAGATATCTGAATCAGAACTGACTCATACTAGAACCAATTTCCACTGGTTA